>JAZGTJ010008911.1:5972-20246 GCA_036877575.1 Botia almorhae | reverse complement strand
CGTCCTGATTATAGATGTCAGGTCGCTTTATGCTACACTAAGGCTAAAATATGCAACTTTTCATTTGCAGAATGAGAGAATTTGATGACCACTGCTCAAGCAGGGTTTGTGACAGCAGAGACATGTGGAAAAGCAGAAAAATGCAGCTAGACGCAAGGCCCTGGAGGCATTGGTGATAGCAAGGAAGAAGAAGAAACTGTAGAGAGCTGGAAGAAGTGCACGGTACTGAAGGGACTGGCACAATAGTCTAATAAGTTCTATTTTGGAATAAAATTTACGTTAAATTTTCCAGCGTTGTCTCAGTGTTCTTTACTTTTAAGAATTTCCAAGGAACTGGGACTGTGTATTTTCATATAAAGAACTTTGTGTGTGTATAGGGTGAGCCCTGGATGGCAGAGGTTGGTGGCAATGTAATTATATGATATTTGCTGCGGGGGCACGGGCTTCGATAATCTCACTCCTTTTTGACCATACCTCTGTTTGCATTCCTGATACTTGTTTCATTTTTGGATGATGGATTGAACAGTGCTCCTTGAGATGTTCAAAGCTTGGGATATTTTTTATAACCTAACTCTGCTTCACAACTTTTTCCCTGACCTGTCTGCTGAGTTCCTTGGTCTTCATGATGCTGTTTGTTCACTAGTGTTCTCTAACAAACCACTGAGGCCTTCACTGAGCAGGTGTATTTATACTGAGACTAAATTACACAGGTTGTAACGGAATTCCATACTCACAGACAGGAGTTAGTTTAGCCGACAGGCGTATTTATTGTACAGATGGGTAAAACAGATATGATATAGTCCAGATATATGAGTAACAGGAATGATGATGATGATATTGACGGTGTTTATCCAGGAGCTGACAATGATGATGAAGGCAGGAGATGGAGGTAAGTCACACACACACAATACACCACAGGAGGAGACAAAGGGGATCTTGGAGACAACACAAACTGGAGCAGGTAAGTAGAACAGCATGGACAGAGGTAACCAAGTGCACACTGGAATGGAGTAAGGTTTGTGGTGGGTTGTCTGAGGGAATTCTGTGCGTACTCGGCGCAGACGGGGAATCGGTTCCAGGAGTTCTGGTGGCCATGGCAGAAGGTACGTAAGTATCGGCCTATCTTTGTGATTTCTCTCAGTTTGGCCGTTGCTTTGGGGATGATATCCAGAAGATAGGCTGACGGTCACACCTAGGAGAGAGAAGAAAGACTTCCACACCCTTGAGATGAATTGTGGTTCTCGATCTGAAACAATGTCTTCTGGAATGCCCAAATTTCTGAATACCTGGTTAAACAGAGCTTCTGCAGTTTCCATGGCTGTAGGTAGTGCTTTCATGGGAATCAATCTACATGCTTTGGAAAAACGGAATGCAAGTATTTCCATCTAAAGCAGGTAGATCAATAATAAAATCTACTCCCAGGTGTGACCAAGGACGCAGAGGAGTGGGTAGAGGTAAAAGTTTGCCTGTTGGTAGGTGACGAAGAGTTCTTGAAATGGCACACTCCTGGCATCCCTTCACGTACCTTCTGATGTCCTTTGCCATGTTGGGCCACCAGGAGTGATCTTGTAGCAGTGAGAGGGTTCTATTGGCCCCAGGATGACAAGTACCCAGAGAGATGTGTGCCATGTGGATTAGCCATATTCTATGGTTCCTTGGGACATATCTGTGGTTTGGTGGACACCCCGGCGGAGCTGGATCGGAGACACTGGCATTGTCCAGTTCTTCATCCGTAGACCACTGTATTGGACTGACAATCATACATGTATGAATAATGTTATCTGGTTGACTCAGAAGTTCATCAGGAGAAAACAGTCTGGATAGAGCATCAGCTTTTGTATTTTTGCTACCAGGTCTGTAGGAAATGGTGAAATTAAAGCGGTTAAAGAAAAGAGCCCATCTGGCTTGTTTGGGGTTGAGTCGTTTTGCTTCTCTTAGGTATTCCAGATTTTGGTGATCTGTGTATACAATGAAAGGATGCTGATCTCCCTCCAGCTAGTGCCTCCACTCCTCCAATGCTAACTTGGTGGTCTTGAAGAGTTCTCTGTTGCCAATATCGTAGTTTTGCTCCGCTGGGGAAAGTTTCTTTGAAAAGAAAGCACATAGATGGAGTCGTGGAGCCGCTTCTGAGGTCCAGTTTTATGAAAATCTTTGCTCCACGAAGCTGCTCTAATGCTGTAGGAATGAGAGTAAGGGGATAACTGAAAGGAATGGTAATTTTGTTCAATTCACGATAATCAATGCAAGGCTGCAAGCTTTCGTCTTTGCCACAAAGAAGAAACTGGAAGCAGCAGGGGAGGTAGATGTTCTGATATATCCTTGATTTAAGGCTTCAGTGATGTACTTAAATCAGAAAGAGATATATATATAGTATAATTTTATAATGAACATAATTTTACTTCTGGGTACTGGTGCACCTGGAATGAGGTCGATGGCGCAGTCCCATGGTCTGTGCGTTGGTAAGGCTGAGACAGAAAACGTCACTGAAGTGGGTATGTTCCTTAGGGATGGATGTAGATATTTTCTCCAGAGGGCTTTCAACGGATGTAGAGTAATTTGGAAGTTCAGAGTGACAAAAATTGGGTGTTGGTAATATCAGGAAACATTTATTAAAACAGTTCTCACCTCACTTCAGGATTTCTCCTGTGGATCATGATAGAGATGGGTCATGGGAAACGATCCAAGGGCGCCCTAGTACGACTCCAGATGTTGATTCCTCCAGAACCAATAATGAAATGTTTTCTATGTGTAGTAAACCAACTTGTAGTTTTATGGGTCCCACAATGTATTTCACATGTCCTCTGCCAATGGGATTTCCATCTATAGACTGATTCTTGTACGTGGTTTTGTTGATTCTTTTCTGGAGTTGATCACACGATGGGTGAAGTAACTGAAACACAGTGAGAGTCCGTAGTTGTACAATGGTAGTAAGTGGTGAGACTTTTATAAGAGAAGAGAAAACAACACTCACCAGAGTTCTGGGAGGACGAATGGGACATGTTTAAACTACATGTCCGGATTTTCTACAGTAAATGCACAGACCCTGGGTCAGCCGACGTTGACGTTCAGCTGAAGATAGACGAGTAAGACGGGTATGATCCAATTGCATGGGCTTAGGTGGTGATTCTGGAGGGCTGGTGCGTTCTGGCTGGCGGTAACAAAATGGTGGATGTTGATAGTGTTCCTCCTCTATACATTTTTAAACCCTGTTGGCAACTCGTATTGACAGTTGAATAAAACGTTCTAAACCAATGGTATCATTATATGAAGGGAGATGCAATCGAATGGAGGGATTCAAACCTTGACGGTAAGTTGTTAACAGCGACTGTTCATTCCATCTGCTGAAAGCAGCAAGCATTCTGAAAGTTAGAGCATATTCTTGTATATTAGATTTGCCTTGGTTGAGTTGATATAGTTTCTCACAAACAGATGAATCATACTTAGGAATCCCAAAAACTTCCTGGAAGTGAGATATGAACATTTCTAGCATTTAAGTTGCAGGTCCGTTTTGTTGCCATAAGTATTCTGCCCATTGTAGTGCTCTTCCCTTTAAAAGAAAGATAATAAAACATATTTTAGCTCGTTCAGTAGGAAAACATTGGGGTTGCATCTCAAGGCAGAGAGAGCATTGGAGGAGGAAACCCTTGCATTTTTCCGCCAAACCAGAATAGGGCGCCTGATTCACTATGGGACTGGCCATGTGGATCGAAGGAGGAGACACAGGAGGAGACAAAGGGGATCTTGGAGACGACACAAACTGGAGCAGGTAAGTAGAACAGCATGGAGCAGAGTCTGTATCCGTAGGTGAGATCAGACGGTGAGTGTGTGGAGTGAGTGTGCTTATGAAGAGTCTCTGATGGGATGCAGGTGCAGGTGATAAGTAATCAGGCACTGGATTTTATTTAGGGGTATCAGAATACAGGGAGCTGAATACAAATGCACGTCACACTTTTCAGATTTTTCTTTTCGTAAAATTTTGAAAACTGTATATAATTTTTTGTTACACTTCACAATTATGTGCTACTTAAAATCTCAATAAAATACATTTAAATTTGTGGTTGTAAGGTGACAAAATGTGAAGAAGTTCAGGGGTATGAATACTTTTGCAAAGCACTGTAAATAGTTTAAAAATGTAAAACTGCAATTTTACATTTGTGTAAAAATTTGTTTGCAATTTTAAAATGTGACAGATATCATTATAATCGCACTATACTGAAATACTCACAAGTGTATTAAAGATTTGAGACCTCTGAAGGTAAAAGGCGATATGGACTTGATTTGGTTGTTTTCAATGAATCTAAAGTAAATGCAGACAACAAATTAATTGATAAATAAACAAATCAATCAAAAACATGAAACAATCTAACAACAACCTAAACATGAACTATCTAATAAATTGGTTTTCTGTCATAAGATGTATTATTGATGATCACCTACAGGTACTCCAAATGAGGAAGACCAAGAAATGCATCTTCGTTTATAGAGTCAAATGCGTGCGCTGTGAAAAGACTGGGAGAGATAGTTATTAATAAACAAGTCTGATAAAGTTTTATTTATATCACACTTTTTAATGTACATTTATGTACTTATTGTATCAGAACAACTTTACAGAAAAAGTCTGTTTATTTAGAATGAACTGGTTTTATTAGATTCTAAATTAGCACTAAAGCAAAGCAGCACTATTACTCTCACTGCATGCTACTACTACTTTTTCTGGACAAAACTTTGGTACATAACTTGTCCCGCATGGTTTTCGTAGACCCATGAATGAGGTGACAAATCGATCGGCTTATTGAGGAGAGGTGTGCTAAGACTTTAATAAGCGATTGGGTGTATAATGTTTTTAGGGTGTACGAAAAAGTGGGTGAAAAATTCCTTAACATTGAGCTGAATTTTGTGACGTTATAGCTCTGCATCAGAATGTTGTAGCAACCACCTAGCAACCACCCCATTTACTTCCATTTGGAAGGTAAGAGGCATCAAAACATCGAAAAGACAAGCGGGTGGCCTCTTTTGACTCAGACTAGCAAGTAGTCTTTAATTATCACCATGGAAACTGTCCAGCCATGCCCTAGAAACCATTTAGAGCACCCTAGTAACCAACATGAATTAGCTATATCTCTGGACCAGAACATCACAGAGACATGGGAGTTGGCTCTTTTGATTCACACACACATCCGTCTGTTGGTTTTACCCTGTTAACTGTCTAGCTACACCCTAGCAACCCTTTTTGTACCCTAGCAACCATGTAATAAAATGAATAAGCAATATCTCAGTATTAGAACATTGTAGAGACATGTGGATGGTGGTGGTTTTGACTCAGGTTGTCAGTGGGTTTTAGGTATTGCCCTGGCAACTTTCTGACCACACCCTAGCAACCATATAGAGCACCCTAGCAACCTCCTAACATCATGAATAAGCCATATTTTTGTATATCTATCATGCTAGCATGCTGAGTCATGCTAGTTATTATTATTATTTAATGGTAACAGCTTGACAGTATTACTTTTTGCAGTGCAGGTTACCATGGTATTTTGAGATATATCACATTGCATGTTTGCAATGCAATTCATTATTGTGGACCTATGAGGCCTCTCTCATAAATATCTGATGAAGATATTCTAACATACTTACAAACTTACACTATATTGCCAAAAGTATTCGCTCACCCATTTAAATAATTGAATTCAGGTGTTCCAATCACTTCCGTGGCCACAGGTGTATACAATGAAGCACTTAGACATGCAAACTGCTTCTACAAACATTTGTGAAAGAATGGGCCGCTCTCAGGAGCTCAGTGAATTCCAGCGTGGTACTGTGATAGGATGCCACCTGTGCAACAAGTCCAGTCGTGAAATTTCCTCGCTAATAAATATTCCAGTCAATTGACAACTGTCAGTGGTATTATAACAAAGTGGACGCGATTGGGAATGACAGCAACTCAGCCAAGAAGTGGTAGGCCACATAAAATGACAGAGCGGGGTCAGTGAATGCTGAGGCGCATAGTGCGCAGAGGTCGCCAACTTTCTGCAGAGTTAATCGCTACAGACCTCCAAAGTTCATGTGGCCTTTAGATTAGCTCAAGAACAGTGCATAGAGAGCTTCATGGAATGGGTTTCCATGGCCGAGCAGCTGCATCCAAGCCATACATCACCAAGTGCAATGCAAAGCGTCGGATGCAGTGGTGTAAAGCATGCCGCCACTAGAGCAGTGGAGGCGCGTTCTCTAGAGTGATGAATCACGCTTCTCCATCTGGAAATCTGATAGACGAGTCTGGGTTTGGCGGTTGCCAAGAGAACGGTACTTGTCTGACTGCATTGTGTCAACTGTGAAGTTTGGTGGAGGGGGGATTATGATGTGGGACTGTTTTTCAGGAGCTAGGCTTGGCCCAGTGAAAGGAACTCTGAATGCTTCAGCATATCAACAGATTTTGGACAATTCCATGCTCCCAACTTTGTGGGAACAGTTTGAGGATGGCCCCTTCCTGTTCCAACATGACAGCAGTGCACAAAGCAATGTCCATAAAGACATAGATAAGTGAGTTTGGTGTGGAAGAACTTGACTGGCCTGCACAAAGTCCTGACCTAAACCTGATAGAACAGCCAGAGCCAGGCCTTCTCGTCCAACATCAATGTCTGACCTCACAAATGCACTTCTGGAAGAATGGTCAAAAATTCCCATAAACACACTCCTAAACCTTGTGAAAAGACTTCCCAGAGGAGTTTAGGCTATGATAGCTGCAAAGGGTGGGCCAATGTCATATTAAACCCTATGGATTACCAATGGGATGTTCATATGCGTCTAAAGGCAGATGAGTGAATACTTTTGGCAATATAGTGTATGCATTTGTGAGTACACTATGGGTGCATATACTACACTAAACATTACAGAACCAATGGTGCGTCTTGGATATTATTATTTTTAAGGATATCTACAATCTTCCTCAAGGAATTCTAAGACATCTAGGACAAGTATCAAACCAATCAGCTCATTTGGAACTTTGGATTAAAGATAAAGTATTTGACAATTGGACAAAACAATACAGGGAAGTACTTGAAGATATAGACAGTACAGGACTGTGTGGTTAATATGGAAAAGAACTATAATCTAATAAAGCACTGCAGATTATGTATTTGAACTAGAAAAAATGTAAAACTATTGATTTAACATTGACTAGTATAAATATACACAAACACATTCAAAGTTTATTGCCAAATATTTAGACATACAAATATATAGGTAGACTGTAGGGAGATTGACCTGCAGTGCTTCATGGGAATATTACTGCAGAGGTTCTTTGGTGCATTTTGTTTGCAACGATTCTGCTATTCAGGTTTATAAATTATTTTTAAAGATTATTATATAAAGTATTGTTCTTTTGTCTGGAGCTTGACTGTTGCACAACTTTACAACATGTTAACACATTTTGATCAATATAATGCTTTATACTCATTATCCATAAATATGCAAGTTTCACAGCAGTCGTTTGTGTGAAAATACAACAGATTATAAGGTGTATCATAAGGCATATAAATTGTTCCATTACATATGCATTAAATATGTAGTTTTTTATATAGATTTTTTGACTAAAATGGAATCTCATGTTAAATGTATCTTTGAATCTTACAGCAGATGAAGTGCTGGCGTATGAATAAAACTCTCTTTAGGGATTTCATTAAAGCCGGACTTCACAAAAGATCTGAAAAAAAAAAAAACATAGAAACAGATTCCGATTAAAATCAGCATGTAAAGATGACTAGTATTAATGTCATTATAATTATTGTTTATTATTAAACTCACAGTGAGATAACATCTGGTGGAAAGCTCCTCGGTATTGATCCGGTACTCACACATAAGGCGTTATCTTTACTGCAGGTGCATGATGCAGGGCAGCGCGCGTGCCTCCTCCTGCTTCCGTTTACCACCATTAACAAACACAAAAAAACGAACAATACAGTCCGCCTGAAACCCATCTTTATTGGACCCGTTAGTCCAAACCCGCCCTGAGATTCCGCTCCCAGCCTTTGACTCAAATATTGTAATTAAATGGTTGCTGGCCGCAGCCCGTCACCGACAGAGTTATTCAGACGTCTGCGCTGATTCGAGCCACGATCTCACCACGACAGGAAAACACTCTCCGACGAGAGTCAAAACAAAAACAGATTTAATAAAATGATGCTGATCTCTGTCAGCTGAAGCAGGTACAGCCCGTTTAGACGGATGTGCAAACTGTAATCAATCTAATAAATGGGCGGGGCTTGGCGGCCCGAATGTTGTTTGCTAATAGGGTGGGCCAAATGTAAAATAATCTTGTTTTAAATTTTGGCTGTATTTTCTCAATCCAACGTCTATGAAAGTTGTAATCTTAAGACAAGGTACTGTCTGTGTGACCATACCTTATACCTTGAAACAACTAGCCTTCAAACAAAAAACAGATACTCCTAGGAACTCTTACTGGAAACCTTACAATAGGCAGGAAGCCATTCTGGGTATTTATCATTTCATAGAATGGCCCATTTGGTTCACCCCTTTATGTTAATTACCTCTGGGGCACAGTCACAATGTAACACATTATAAATATATATATATATATATAATCTTTCAGGATGCTTACCTGTCAAACATTAGGGGAGAGTAAGAAGGTTGACACTTTCTCAGAGTCATCTCAGAAAGCCAAATATATTATAAATATATATATATATATATATCATATTAATATAGAAAACCCACATTTCTCACACACTGCTGTACTGCTGTAACATGCATGTTTGATAATATAAGTATACTTAAACAGACAAAGTCAGATTTACAACTGACCCCACAACAATACATTTTATTCATTAAAATGTAATAAAATCATTCTTTGCTATCATTTGTTTTATTAGTGTTGTCTGTTAACTAAGTTGTCTGTTTAAAGACAAAGACTATTAAAAGAAGGAAAGACATTTACAAGTAACAATTGACAACCATATTTTGCATAATTATTACAATACATTTAAACTATAAAATATTATTTTTGTTAAAGCCAAGACACTGAAATATAAAGAGTATAATATAATTACATATATTAACAATAATAAAACAATTACGAAGTCAAGCCCATCAATGCCAGTAAGAGAAGTATTTGTGAACATCTGTGAAACTAAGAAAAATTAGATTAGAAAGGGCAGCTAAAGAAAACATAAATCTAAAACCAAAAATGATTTATAATTTTGACCAGCAGGTGGCGCTGTCATTAAATGTTTATGATGCTGACAGGATAATACGTTTCAAGTTAATACTCAAAAGTATATCCTAAAGTCCATTTTGTATGCCTGCCGTCAATTTGTTGACATGATATAAGAGAACGATTTGAGCTTAAATAACTTTTTGTTGTGTCTCTAGATGCTACATAGCATGTTTTGTGCAAATCAGACAAATGCTGTAGGAAGAGTTAGAAAAAGTTTCCAATATGGTTTTCAATATAATTTGATATTGTAGTACTTAGTTTGAGCCAAAGAATCCAAAGAAAGAAGCTGAATAACAATATGTTATTTCAATCGCATGTTAGAAGCAATTTTGTAAATTTTGTTACATCTTTTGACCACCTGGTGGCACCAGCCACAAACTTTGCCGGTTATCTGATGATGGTGATGATGAACTTAAGTTTAGTAACGAAACGCAATTGCTTTTGTTGAATACTGCATTTTCCAACAAAATTTAAAATGGCCAACGTCAAAAATGACCGACTAAGGAATTTTGGATATTGTTTGACTCAGGCCAAAAGTTTCCAAAAGTGTTAAGCCAAAATATCCATTTTCATATCTCTGGACCAGTAGGGCGCGCTGTGACGAAACTTTGCAGGTAAGCTTAGGTCATGCCCGTGACGACACATACCAAGTTTCTTGTGAATACACCAAAGCTTTTCGTGATACAGCCTCATATGTATTTGTAGCCCAGGTGAAAGTAGGGCATAACTGATAACTACAGTTTAAGGAAATAAGTAATACAATTCTTTGTTGTCCAAGAATGTTTTATTTCAATAAAATAAAATTTTAAGTTACATTCTGTTCATACAAATGTAACAGAGATATGTTGCCGTAAATCTTACCCAATGAAATAATGGATTGAAGACAACGATCCACCAATTAGCTGATCTAGAGATGATTGGTAGCTCCTGCTGTAGTAAACGAGGTGTAGTAAACGAGGATATTAGAGAGAAAAAAACCTGAAATAGAACCAAAATCTAAATTGATTAGAAAGGTAATAGTTACCAAAACATGCTGGTTGAGTGAGTTTTGTACTTTTGTACAAGTTTTGACAAGCCGACTTAATTTTTAGCTGCGTCATAAACTGATGGCGTCACATTAGCCGTTTTGTTTTGCAAAGGGATCTATGAGTTTTCTATTTATATTGAAAACTGTTTTGTTGAGGCAATGTATTATATGAACCATGACATAAATTACTGTATTTTGTCCTGTAATTGAATTATGTCTCTGATGTAAGATGCTGATTTTGTGACAAAGTGGTTAAATAAGTGTTTCGTGAGTAATGTTGGATGGAAATTCATCTAAAGCAGGGGTCACCAACACCAACGCGGGCACCGCAGGCCTGTTCTAAAAATAGCACAACTCACTAGAGAGCTGCGTCTAAAATTTAATTTTATTCTGTTGCTATTCTTTTTTTAATCACACTTGCATTTGTATAGATTTAAAAATGACAATATCTTAAAAACATGCTGACCTGCTCTAGTTCAAAGGTCAGTATTGTGTGTGTGACAAAACTTCAGCGCTCATGGAGAGTAAGCTAGCGAGTGCAGCGAAGATGGGCGCTGAATGCAGTTTCTTAACATGGCAGAAAAAAGAAAGAAAACTTATCACTTTCACAACGAATGGGAGGAGTTCTGTTTTATGACTGTGAAAGAAACCTGCGTGTGTCTCATTTGCGGGGCGACTGTGGCGGCGGCACAATGTGGAGAGACACTTCACTACGTGTCACAAAAGCTACCATGCTAACTACCCACCGGGAAGCGCACTACAGTTAAAGAGTTATAATTTTGTTAAAAATCCAGCAGATTTGGTCATTAGTTCAAAATGTGACAAGATTTATTTAAAAATATGTACGTTGATTTTTTAACATTACATAATTGATAACTTTTTGAAACCTGATGCAACATAGTTCATGATTTCACTAGTGGCTAGTGAAAATGGGACATTTTTCCTATGAAATGTAGTGATGTAAGTGATCGTCTGAAAACGTAACAATTGAATTTAATTAAATAAAGTGCTGAATATCGATATCTGTTTCCAACCTTGTTGTCATTGATGATAATTATTGTGAGAAATCATTAACGTGATCAGTGTCTTCACATAGATGAGTATCGTTAATCATTATTAATAATGTATAACTAAAGGCAAACTGAACAAATTTTTTATTTCAGAAGAGTGTATCAAACTGGTAGCCCTTCGTATGACTCAGTACCCATGAAGTAGCTCTCAGTTTCAAAAAGGTTGGTGACCCCTGATCTAAAGGTTGTGGTAATTGTTGCAAATGTATCATTTATTGTCTGGCTATGTGCAGGCCATTTTTTTGTTGAGTTGGAATTTGTTTAGGAAACACTCACAGATGTTGGACTGCTTATTCTAGAAAAGAACATTGATGGCGAGTCACCCATAGAAGCAAACTGTAGTAAACTGGTTTTCTTGGATTTTTCTTGCATCGGACAACTGGATCAGTACAAATTTTCTTTTGAGTTCTTTTCAAGTATCATAAGACGCAACAAAGCGAACTGAGCCTTTACACATTTACACATTTGTGTTCACACAAACTGATATTGGTCATTTCACTGTAAAGACAGAGAACTGGTTCATAACAATATTTCAAGTGAATATTGTATTCTGTTGTCTGAGTAATATAAATATGTACAGTGATGGCCAAAATTATTAGAACCATAGTGTTTTTACCAGCTGAAAAATGGTGTCAGTAGGAAATGTTTACATTTCCAAACATTAATTTTGCCATTGATTGTAATAATCCAGTGATCCATCCATTTTTGTTTTGTCTGACAGCAGCCAGTGCTCCACTCAGAGATCTCATCCCATCATCATCATCCAGTCTGTCAGGAATGACATAAAGAAACAGAACAAACGGAGACAGACTAAATCCAGAAAGAATTGTGACAATGTCGCTAAGATGCTTCAAGAAACCTACCTGCATACTGCAGTACTGTAAACAGTTTTATGCATTTTTTTTTCATTCATTCATTTAAAACAACTTTTGCCTTTGCAGGTAGGGCCAAGTTTTTAAAATATTTTATATGATCATTATTGATTTATAAAAATATTATTTGTTGTATTTTATAATCCAGTGTTGGTACTGGTTGTTGAAATAAATATTTCTATGTTCTGTTTCCCTCTGTATTGTGTTTTCCTCTTTTCTGTTTAAAAGATAAGTGAGCCTTTAAATCTCATTTGTAAATGCTTTACAAGGCATAAATAGTCCTCACTTTAGATGAGCTCACGAAAACCATTAACCAAATTGGAGACCAGATAATGTGACTGTGTGAGTTGTTTGCTCTTATAGTTTTGAGCTGGTAATTAACAGGATGACGGTCAGGTGTGCATGGATAGAACTCGGGTGACTGTTAGCGTTGATTGGTGGAAGAGCCTGGTGTTTCCATGACAGAACCCCCTCTCCACTCCTGAGATACCCCAATGTCATGGTGGGCAGCCTCAACCTTGTGGAGCTGGAGCTTGGGTATGAGCGGCGTGGAATTCCACCAGGAGATTGGGATTGAGTATGTCATCTCTTGGAACCCACAATCTTTCCTTGGGTCTGTATGTAGCATACGACGTTTTTAGCATGTCACACTAGCTTAGGGTTCAATATGGGCCAACGATCAGAAGCCAGGAACGTCTACTGGAGAGAGGGTAAGATGCTACTGGTGAGTGAATAGACAAGATGAATAAATTTGATTTATAAAATAATTTATATTGATGGGTTTCCTTTTCATTTTCTTTGTAGTTTGTTTCGAGTAATCACATTAATGGACAATCAATTAACGGTAGTCAAGAAATATTCTGTTGTCTCTAGTAGTATCAAAAATATCAACAGTTGAACAGATTCAAATCAATTTTCACCAAAATAAAATTCTCAAAAAACAAAACAACAGTGTGTGTTTCTTCCAAATAAATTCACAATGAAAGACTCTTCAATGAACTTTACATTCAAAAACCCAATAAGTCAAAAAGGGTTTGTAATTGGATGTTCACTCCGACTTAATTCCAAAAAATAGATGTAAATGACACTTTTTCTTTCAAAACTCAACAGTAATTTCAACCATGAAATGTAAAAACACAGGAACAAACCAAACGATTAAATTGAACAAGGCTTTGTGGATTAAACGACTCAATTGATCAAAGTTCGTGAATGAAATGATTCAGCTTCAAGAGCTGAACACTCGTTCGACCAATTCCAGTTCAAAAACAAAGTCTCTCCGTTTTAGATGCAAAAATCAAATGTGTTCAAAGTATCGGGATCTTTTGTGTCCAAAAGAACAGGAAACAATGGAATTCTCCTACCAGTCGATGAATTCAAATCACAGTTCAAAGGTCCGTGGGCAACTTGCCATTTGTGCACATGTAATCGCAATCAACACAGATGATTCTCGCCAGAGGATTATGTTCGGCACAAAACGGGTAATTCTCTCAGAAGATCTCAGAAGAAACATAGGGAAGAAAAAAACCCAGCCTTGCAAAACACAAGGCAAACACAATAAACTTCTGATTCAAACGTTTTCATCGCAATTTCATACATACACGTCTCAAATGACACATTAATACAACCATTCAACTCTTAATAAACCCATTGACTTTCATAAATTACTCTTTGTCTTGTCTCATGACCCATTTATCGATATTACATGTGATAACTTTAGCTCACGCGCTAGCTAGTTTAACGCACGCGGTATGCGCGCAGCCTACTCAAAGTTGCTTTGTGATGAATCATTTTGAAATTATACTTGAACAGTATATGAAAATTCACTCACCAGAGCAAAATAGAATAGTATATTGTCAAAAAGATGATTAATCACAGGGCTTCAGCACTGGGATCTGCTCCAATCAAACTTCTCCGATTTTCACGTCACTCTTCTCTCTTTCCGTCCGACGACAACACTTCAAGATTATGCCTCGATTCTTTAAGTTTCATTTCCAAGTGCACTCTATCACATTTATCCTTAGATTAATGTTTAATGCAGGGAGTTTTTAGAAAAACTCTCCGTGCTGCGGTCTCATG
>JAZGTJ010008910.1:0-20246 GCA_036877575.1 Botia almorhae | reverse complement strand
CTGGCAAGTTTGAATTGATTAATCATAATTGCAACATAATGTGTGTTCAAGAGATTTTAGTTAGAATAAAATGTACCCGCAGGGCAATTATGTATTTCTTTCTCTCTATCACTTCCCGACAAAGACAGGATGCTGTTTAGTGCTAATGCAACAAAATGAAAAGAAAAGATGTGCATTAGATGTGTAATCGATGCTATTTGATCTACCCATTGTAGCACTTTTGTGCTTTCGAACAGAATAATGGAAAATGTAGTTTTGTTCCACAAGCCAGTCTCCTCACAAAGCTGCTAAATTAAAAGTGTTTTCTGCCAAGATTTTAAATATTCTTCATCAACAAAATAATTTACATGATGCTGTTACAGTATCATCAACGGAACATTTTGTAACACAGAACACAGAAATCACATTTTGCCTTATATGTTCTGGCATTAACAGAAGCTCTTCAGTCACACTTTTTTTGTCAGAAAGATAAAATCAAACATCAAATACACAGTAACTGTTTTCCCCCAGCTTTTAGTGCTGAAGGTTTGTTTGCTTGCTTTATCTGAGCAATAGCACCAGCAAGATGATTGAAATCCACTGTTGTTCATCAAGTGATTGGATTTGTATTGACAGTGACATGAAGAATGCTGTCATTGGAAACAATAAGCAAAAGGCCAACCTGATCGTCCTGGGAGCTGTGCCGAGGTCGGTCCACCCACTTCACCCTACAGTCCACCAATAGAACTGCAGTGTGCATTTAGATAGCCAATCAGAATAAAGAATCACACCTATGCAACTACAGCTGCTGTGACTTCACCAATTAAAGAATGTATAAGCTGTAATAACATATAATAGTATATGCAGCATCAAAATGTTATTGTAATATCATTACTGTAGATTAAAGAATAGAAAATTACCAATGTACGCATTATAAAGAGTAACAGGTTAATAATCAAATACTATAATAACCTTCTTTAGGGTCGTCACTAATAACATCTGTGTGTGTGTGTGTGTGTGTGTGTAGACTGCTTTATCTTCTCCAGCAGAGTTCATCCAGTCTGGAGCTGAGGACTGAATGTGCAGTGGTGTTAGGCAGTCTGGCCATGGGCACGGAGAATAACATCAAGTCCCTGGTGGACTGTCACATTATCCCAGCCCTGCTGCAAGGTTGTCTCTCTACCACTGTCTCTCGTTTACTCTCTTGAGATCTCTGCGGACCTCTGATGTTTTTCTGTAAGAACTGCATTAACCTGTTTGTGTGTGTGCAGGTCTCTTGTGCTCTGATCTGATCTTCATTGAAGCATGTCTGCGCTGTTTAAGAACCGTGTTCATCAGTCCAGTCACACCTGTGCAGCTGCTCTACACAGTAAGTCCAATGCACAAACCCCATAACAGCATCTTTTGTACTAATTTTGACCCAGACCAGACAGGCGCAGAGACTGTCAACTGTAAACAGGATCTTAATTTAACGTCCATTAGCACCAGCTTGGATAAGCAGCACTGCAAAATTTGTTGGAATTGAATTCAAGAATGTCTGTTGGATTAATATATGTTGGGATCAGTTTCAAATTTACATATTCACTGAACAGACGTGTGATAAAATTTTGTACATTTGCATCAGGACCCCACTGTGATCCCCCACCTCATGTCCCTGCTGAGTCGGTCACAGCACACGCAGGAATACATCACCCAAATCTTTGCTCACTGCTGCAAGGTAACACACTCACAGCTCACATTAAATATCGATTTAACGTTATAAAACACTATATATATATAACTGTTATTTCCCACTATAAGTTCTGCTTGAATTATTCAGGTTTAAAGCCAATTGTGAAATACTCAGATCTGTGACCGTACATCAGCTTTGATGATGTTGCTGTTATTGCCACCTTAAAGGAGTGGTTCTCCTAAATGAAAACTGTGATCATTTATTTACCATCATTCCACACCCTTATAAAGAGAAGTGGAACACAGAGGTTCTGAAGAATGTTAAGAATGCTTTCTGCCATAGCTCTCATATCTAAATCATGTTTGCATACATTCAAATTGGAGCTGAACGTTCTTCAAAACACCTTGTGTGTTCCACAGAAGAAAGTCAGTCCTACAGGGTTGGAACAACGTAATTGAGTAAATGACAACAGAATTTTTTATTTTGAGGTGAACTATTCCTTAAACCATGGTAAAATCACTTTTTGTAAATTTTGTATATCCAAATTTCTGTTTATGTGTCCAGACACCAGAACATCAGACGGTTTTGTTCAACCACGGTGCCATCCAGAACATTGCTCCTTTGCTTATCTCTCCCTCATTTAAGGTATAAAACATAAGGGAATACATCATGCAACACTGATCAAACTAATACTTTGTCTTAATAACATCTATGGTCTACGTACACATGAGATAGATCATCTTTGGCTGTTGTGTTGTATATTGCTGTTTTATCTGCATGGTGAGTATTGCATGTTTTTAAGATGCTGACAAGTAAAAAGTTGTTCAATTTTTAAAAGCACACCTCAAGACTGTTGTTGTTAAAAATAAACTTCAGCCACTCCAGCGTAGAATCCTTCCAAAGAACATGCAGACAAGTCATTTTTGCAGCCTAGTTTGAGGCCTAGAGAGGACGTTTTTGAGTTTTGAAAGTTACAATTTGTTGTTATAATACATTAAAGTATTTTATTTCAAAAGATCAATAATTTCATCATTGTCTTATTTAAGGTTTTTGTTTTTTAGCGCTGTACTGTAATAACTATATAATGTTTAGTTTCTGCTTTTGTTACTTGTAATGTAATATGCATGTCATGAGTGTATTTTTTGTTACACTGTAGGTACGGATGCAGGCGTTAAAGTGTTTCTCAGTCTTGGCCTATGAGAACACTCAGGTCTCCATGACACTGGTGAATGGTAAGTGTGCCCTTCTTCCTCATTTTATCATCATTTCATCTTATCTTCTTGAAATACACGGTGACACTAAGATTCTTTTTTCGGTTCTGTGGGCTTGTCTGGTCCCTGTAGTCAGCATTACTAGGATTTAAATATAAGTGTATGTAATTGTTTCCCAGTGCTTGTAGATGGAGAGCAGCTCTCTCAGGTTTTTGTCAGAATGATGCAAAGGGACAAACCCATTGAAATGCAGTTGACAGCTGCCAAATGGTGAGTGAACATCACACACTTGGTTACCTGTGAAAGTACATGTCTACTTACTCAAGCTACACCTCCCTCTCTTGCTCTCTCTCGCTCTCTCTCTCTCTCTCTCGCTCTGTCTCAGTTTAACATACATGTGCCGAGCAGGAGCCATCAGGACAGATGACAGCTGCGTTGTATTAAAGGTACCTTCAAACAAAATACAGAACTCAGTACAGCAAGCATTTATTCTTAATATTTGATAACAGAACTGCTCTTAAAACAGCCATCAATAAAACAAATACCAGGCACATATACGCCAGGAATTAGGTCATTAGTGTTTCATTGTGTTGTGAATCAGGGTCATTGCTAGTACCAGATTCATGTTCACTAAATATGGATTCACCACCCAGAAATCTAAATGAGATGTGTTCTACAAGTTACAAGTTCTGTGTTCATACGGACAGACTCTGCCGTGCCTGGTGCGGATGTGCAGTAAAGAACGGTTACTGGAGGAGCGGGTGGAGGGGGCGGAGACACTGGCCTACCTGATGGAGCCGGATGTAGAGCTGCAGCGAATTGCCAGTGTCACTGACCATCTCGTATCCATGTTGGCTGACTACTTTAAATATCCCAGCTCTGTCAGCGCCATCACTGACATTAAGAGGGTGACCTGACACTTCCTACACACTCTTTCATTTACATGAATGTCGTTAAATACATACTGACACATTCACCTGTAGACACTGTTTCTATAGAGTCTGCTGACACGTGGTATTAACATTTGTTTTTATTTTTTGATCAAAAACAAAATGCAATGGGCCACTTGTGACTGGATTACCTGAAATGGATGTTAAAGGGATTGTTCACCGAAAAATGAAAATTCACTTATCATATACTCACCCTCCTGTCTTTCCAAACCTGTGTGACTTTTTGATAGTATGTTTGAAGTATGTTGATAACCATTGGGTGCCAAGACATTTCTCAAAATATCTTCTTTTGTGTTGCTCAGAAGAAAAATGTGAACTGTTCCTTTAATACCAGGTTTAACCAGGTATCCTGTGTTGTAATACTGTAATTAATAATCTAGACTTATTTAGATTGGTTTAACCATCAGCCTGTCTTTATGTAGCTGGACCACGACCTAAAACACGCACATGAGCTCAGACAGGCAGCATTCAAACTCTACGCCTCGCTGGGCTCCAACGACGAGGACATCAGGAAGAAGGTGAGACACCTGCTGGGAATGTCAGAGATTCGAGAGCAGTTTGCATGAATCGCGGGTTATATGTGAACATTAACATTCACATGGAGGCCTGGGGTTTATTCAAACAGCCTAAAAATGCTGCATGAAAGTGGATGCTGACATGTGACCTGTCATTTCCCAATACAGATCACAGAGACGGAGAACATGATGGACAGGATCGTCAGCGGCCTATCAGAATCCAGCATCAAAGTACGGTTAGCAGCAGTCAGGTATGACACCTTTTGACCTTCATTATTGGTGTCAAGAAGGTGATAAACCAAAACAGCTTGTAAATGTGACACGTTTGTTAAAAGCTCCAGCAATTAGTTACTTTTTGATTCAAAGGATATGAAGAGGTCTTGGTTGCGCTTACATGTTATTTCTTTCAAATCTCCTGTAGATGCTTGCACAGTTTATCTCGATCAGTACAACAGCTAAGAACGAGTTTCCACGATCACGCAGTGTGGAAGCCACTAATGAAGGTATGATGCTCAGGTGATGTTGAGAGAAAGCTGAACCATGTTTGAAACCGAGCTGAACGCACATTTGTTTTTGTGTGTAGTTATTACAGAATGCACCAGATGAGGTGTTGGTCATGGCCTCTTCAACACTATGCAACCTTCTGCTGGAGTTTTCACCCAGCAAGGAGGTAAAATACAATGAAACACACACACTTCTATGAACTGAACATGTTTTTGGAAGGCAAGCATCATTATCACTATTGGTCATATTTGGGGTTCATTAAAGTCTTTGTTGTGAGAACCCCCCTGTATTTATTGTGCTTCAGACATAAATGATCAGAAAAAATCTAGCTTGACATTTATTGTAAACAGTTAAAAAACTTTTTCAGTGGAAAAAAAATTAAATCAGTTCTTTGTTATTGTACGTTCATAATCATTAAAACTATTTGAGAATTAAATGGAACCTTTTAAAGAGATGTTTATTTTGTTTAGTTTTGCTTTTGTTCGTTTAGTAATTTCGTGTTCACGTGTGTTTGTACAGCCCATCTTAGAGTCTGGGGTCATTGAGTTACTATGCAGCCTCACGCAAAGTGACAGTCCAGCTCTGAGAGTCAATGGCATCTGGGCTCTCATGGTAAGAGACCAAGTCACCTCCCAATGCTGTTCACACTTAATTCACATTGCAATTCTCATGATATATTATATTATGAACAAACAGTTTTTATTGTTCGTGTTTGCCCATATTTCTAACAATCATTTAATTTCCTCTGTTGACTCATGATCAGACATCATATGGAATCAATAGTGGTTAACTTTCATAAATTAGACTGGATTGTTTTTATACCAATTGTGTCCATGTAAACTGGTCACAATTGGTACCCTGTTTTTTTAGTATGTATTCAAGTTTGGAAAACAGCCTTTTGCATTGAGAAAACGCACTCTGAAAATGGTGTTAAATCCATGCCAAAACAATGGTATAAAAACACTGTCTCTCTCTGGTATCTCAGGTTGAAGCACATCATATGAATTTCATCAGGGGCTCTAATGTGTGTATTTGTAGAATATGGCCTTTCAGGCAGATCAGAAGGTGAAGGTGGAGATAATTCGAGCCCTGGGCACAGAACAGCTCTTCAGATTACTGTCTGACCCCGATACCAATGTGCTAATGAAAACACTGGGTCTGCTTCGAAACCTGCTCTCCACCAGACCAGTAAGAACACACACATATGCTCACCAATGTATTCTTTTTTTCCTTCCAGAGACTTTCAGAGTCTGATGAGCTTATCAGCTTTCTGTAACATACACACATACACACACATACACACACACACTAATTGTGTCATCCTGCCTTTGATAGCATATAGACCAGATCATGAGCTCACATGGGAAGCAGATAATGCAAGCGGTCACTCTTATCCTGGAGGGAGAACACAGCATAGAGGTCAAAGAGCAGGTGAGATACACACACACTGCTTTAATGGTCTCCACCCATAGACTTCTATTGTAAATGCTTTACTGTAAATACAATGTCTGGATTGAGTCAGAATTATTGTCAATGGTCATCATCATCATGACACAGATGCTGTCCATAGAGCTTAAGTTATCCTGTACCCATGATATTCCTGCAAGAGATTTGATATTTATAGAAAAAGTCTGAAGGTTTGTTAATGTCTGTTGTCTTTCTGCAGACTTTGTGTATTTTGACCAATATCGCTGATGGAAACACTGCCAAGGAACTCATTATGACCAATGACGATATGCTCCAAAAAATCAAATACTACATGGTACAGTCAATGTATTTTCATGAGATATTTTGGCTTTTTTTTCAACATGCCTTGTGACACACTGTTTTCCTCTTCTGTACACCATCAGTGATCTTCTGATTTGGTTTCATTTGTTTAACATTTCTGCTGTTGTTTGTGTTTCAGGGTCACTCCAATGTCAAGCTGCAGCTGGCCGCCACCTTCTGCATCTCCAACCTCATCTGGAATGAGGAGGATGGTAAGAAGCTCCTTAACCCATGGGTTGTCTCTCTATTGAAGGCCCATACACATCAACTTTGAACAGGATCTTAAAACAACTGGGGTCTTCAATAGATTAAATTAATAAACAATCTTGTGTGTTCTTTTTGTTTTTGTTAACTTTTGCAGCCCTAAAAACAATGTATCTTGAGATGTATCAAAATTGTGCACTTCAGAGGCGAGGTCCATATTTTCAAATGTACTATGAATAACAAAACATCTGTATTGGATTATAAGTGTATAGTTTTGGTGCAGTTAATTGATTGTACATATGTACAGTACAGTACCAAAAATAAGTAATATAGAATATTTTTTTCTGTTTGCTTCAGGCTCACAAGAGAGACAAGACAAACTGAGGGAGATGGGCTTTGTTGATATTTTACACAAACTCACCCAGGCGTCAGATCCCAACCTTTGTGACAGGTGATGTACAGACTCAAATTCATCTCTTAGCATTTGGATGTGTTATCTGGTTTGTGACTGATCACATCTTTCTCCTCTCAGGGCGAAAACAGCGATGCAGCAGTATTTGGCATGACCTCGAAGGAAGGTGCGATATGGCCTAACAACTCGAGGAGGATCACATCTCCTGTGTTTTTGTTTAGAATTGAGTTTTTTGCTCTTTTTCTTTTTTGTTTTGTTGCACAAGACACCTTTTGTTGTGGAGAATCCCTGAACAACTTTGTAAATCAGAGACACGGTTGCCAGGGGCCACAGCACTTTTGGGGCTTTCAGCTGCGTTGGCTTAATGGTTTCTGCTGAACTCTTGGAAAACTTTTTTTTTTGTTTTTTTGGGACAATGTGAAGGAAAACTTCCTCAAATCGTGTTGCAGGGCCACCTGGTGGTTTGGAGGCTTGAATGCTTTGGACTCCCTTTGGAGAAAGCGGACTGACCTCTCAGTGCTAAGCTTATAGGAGCTTAGTCTCCTTATTTTGGTTTCCTGATGTGCTATTGATGATAATATTGTAACAATAATTAATATTATTTTAATTGGGACTTTGACGCAAGGAAAGTTTAGAAAACGAGACTGCTTGTTTTTGTTCTTTTTGTGGATAATACCTCGTAAATATATATAAATATAAATATATAAATATATTTTTTGGATTTTTAATTTACCCTTTCAGGTTGTTTCTGCCCTTTGAATTTTCCTTTCTGTAATATAGGCTTAAGTGGGTATAAGTGGAGAGGCAGCAGGTTGGGTTACATACCTAGACAGAACATTTAACAGAAACCATCCAACCCTAAATAGAAGGTGCAAGTTTATTTGCTCTACCACCGGTTGTCATTTTGTACTCCCTCTATCTTTAAAAGAATTTGACTCCTCACAACACCTCATAACTCCCTTTTTTTGAAGCTCTATAGTGAATGTTTCCACTCAAATATATGCAGGCCTCTGCCATGGAGGAGCCTTCTGGTTTGTGTCTTTTTTCCTGGGTTGGGAAGGGTTACACTGAGGACTAGTGGTTAGCACACGTATAAAAACCTGCATGTATGTGCATCACATTTTAGCTTTAAGAATTCAAGGTACATTCATAAGAACCATAAAGTGTGCCCAACGATTATAGAATTAACAAGATGCTGCCGTTCTTTTACTATGAATAGGGGAAGCTGAATACCTGAAGCAATCTGGAAAAACTTGTTTTGATTGATGGTTCAATTTGAGCTTAAGACTAAGAATTTTTACGTTACAGTTGACGTCAAGTTTAATAGTTGGTCAGAAATACAGTGTTTTATTTTGACCTTGGTGGTTTTAGAGCTGTCTGTCTTCCCCTATTCAAGTAGACTTGGTCTTGTATGACTGAAATTGCTGCCCAGAGGCGTTGCAAAGAGTGCGGAGACTTCCTTAAATGGTCTTTGGTGTATTTTAGGTTGCTTTTAAGTGCTTTCCCACAGTCCTTTTAAAAATCACTGACTGTCCGTCAGAACCGAGAATCGAGTGAAAGCGTTTTTAATATAAATGATTTGAAAGAGAGAATGAACACAGAAGTCTGTATTCTTATAAAACATCATCTTTAGCTTTATTATTATGGTAAGTGTCTCTTGTAAAGCTTGTTACAGTTAATAAAATACATCTGGACCCCTGTATCCCCTGGGTCGTGCAGCCCCCACACACACCCACCCCCTCCCATCATATATGCAGGCACATTCCTCATGCAGATGAATTGGACATGCAGGAAACCCCAGACCCCAAAGTCCATCAAATTTCCTACTATCCACATTCAGTCTCCCTGACCTAGATAAAGAAAATAGAAACCAAAGTATTCTGTTGTGTTACAAACAACATGTGCCCCTTTCTTATTCAAACAAGCATATTATTTTGGGGACGGACAGATGGTGCACTCATGCCGTGAGTTTGGACGTACCTCAACAAACAGAAAACAATATGATGTCATTCTGGTTCCGGGTGATACGCCAACTTTAAATGTTAGTGGGAGATGAGGCTGGCTTCTTGGTTTTGGCCACTTAGAAAACTATTTCTGGTCATTGATAATCAGTGATGCTGTGGTTATCTTGATTATGTTGTCATTTATAATCACAAGGGTGATGAGAAAAACTAGTTCAGACAGAGGCGAGTGCCTCCGTGGGCAGCAGCTGCAAAAACATCTGTGAGATTCTTCATGGGGGTCTGTATTTAGCAAATAAATAAATACCTATTTCAATGAATGGTTCCGTAAAATAAAAGTGCAGTGCTGTCCAATGTGATATGACCAAGAGATACATAATATATATGTGTGAATGCTGTATAATGGGGAGAGCTTTAGAATTTTTAGTTTGATGAGAAGGCACGCTGGCAGGATGGCTAAAGCTGACTGTGTGTGTTTCATTTATGCAAAGTTCTTATTAGGAGGCATGCCAAACTCCCTGGACCTTCCATGTTCTGCTCAACATACGGCATACCAACCCCTATCATAGTCCCAAAAGACTGCTAACTGGCCCACCACCCCTTATGTTCAGATTCATTACGATCGCTGTTCTGCTTGTTACTGTGCAGTTGTTTGACCTTTGTGGTCTTACTGTGTCTGATAAAGTCCTATAAGGTGTATGTTGATGATTGTCTTGAGTGTGCCTTGTAAAGAAGGGGAGGAGCAACTTGGGCAACAAAATTTGATTTATGAGGCTGCTACATACTAGAGCATTTGGCATGTCATGCATGGCTGTGTGCAGGGTCAAAAATGAACACTCACCAAGCGGCAAATGTCTGTAAATATTGGCTTTGGCAAGTAAATAAAACTGAGCTACGGGCCAGATGGCCTGTAACTTTTATATTTAGCAATTTCCAAGACTATCACCGAAACCAAAATGAAAAACAAAATAAAGGTAGGTCATTTTTGCAATAAGGTTTTATGGTTTTAGTTAAAACTATGATGCGACAAACAACAGAATGACCTGCACTGTTTGCTGCTAATTTGGTAGGGGGAATTGGCCAATTAAATCTATTGTCATAAAGAGAAATTATATATTTTAAGGGAACAATGCAAAATACAGTTTGTCTTGTAAAAAATATTAATGATATAAACTACTGTCATTTTTCTCAATTGACATATTGTCAAGTGTGGCAAAAAGTTCATTCTGAACCTGTGTTTGTGTGTCTCACAAAGAAATATTACTCTTTCAGCTTGCTTAGTGGCTCTCAACAACAGTCCTGGGGATCAACAGCACTGCCAATTTTGTACGTCTGTCTTACCACACCTGATCCAACATACAAAATGCAGTTTTGCAGTGTGAAATTATGCTTTGACTGAATAAAGAAATCTCTAAACTGATGAAATTTCACAGGCATTTACCAAGATTCTATATCCTCATTCTGCCTAAATACACAGTTTTATGCACTGGAAACCGTGAGGGAAATTACGTGTGGGTTCTTACAGATAACGTGCTATGAAAGCTTCATTCATTTACCAAGTGTGGAAATTCAAATATGAATTCATTTTCCAAGGTAAATAATTCATAGAGTAAAAACATTGTTTTGGTAATACAGAATTGTTGCAATAAACTCCACCTGACAATTCCTTTATTTTGGCGTATGCACGATTAGTGCACAGCCATGCACACTAATCAGTAATCTTCCACTTGTGTTATATAAAATCCTCAAAGCAAATTTTCTATGACTGCAGCAGGATCCTCACAGTTCAGGTTGCTGACTACGGTGTCTGTGAAAGGCCTGTAACATCTTTTAAAGAGGAACTTTATGATGTTGTGCTCGGAAGGAAGTGACTGGCTGGTATTGTGTACTGAGGTGCTCCCAAGTGATAAGTGAGACAGCGGCTTTGTTCCACACTGCTGTCTGCCACCACTCGAACAGAATTCTAACTGAAATTGGCCCTTAGAAATTATACGTGTTGCCATAACCATTAAGCGTGTATATGTTGCTAAGGGTGTCTAAAAGTGTTTTCTAGGTAGGTAGCTCACTATGGTTTGGACAGAGCCACAATCCGTTCCGGTTACAATAGTGTCATCCTGAAAAAACAGGAGTCAGTTCTGTCTGTTAACTCGGGATGTGTTGTAGATGTGCTGGGGAAATTGTAGTCGGCCCAGTTCTCCACTCTACTGTTCTGTTACAAGTCAACTAGTCATAGTGCCCATCCTTTTCTCAGTCTCTCTCTCTCTGTCTTTCACAGTGGTGGTCCCTCCTCATCTATGTAGCTGATGTGCTCTGTGGAAGTCCTCCCTCCTGGTGCCCACTCTTGCATCTCCATCTCTAACTGAGGAGGTCCTGGCTTAGCGTTCTGCTGGGGCCACAAAGTGCCAAAAGAGGCCCGGGCCTCTGGAACGGAGTCTAAGGAGCAGGGTGGGGAGGTGTGCGGGCAAGAGGGAGGAGTACCCGACCGTGATTGGATCAGAGGAGCAGAGGAGGAGGAAAGGGGGCTGATCCCCAGCCTGTGGTCGCCAGGGGAGTTATTGATCGAGGGAGGTGCCGAACAATGAGTAGGTGGTGAAGGTGGGTTGTCTTGCGAGAGGGGTGGAGGTAGCAAACCTTTGCTGTGACTGGCAGGTCGGGAAAGGTGAGGCCCCTGGCATGGAGAACAGGATGTAGACTGAGAGCGAAAAGTAGGAAGCGAGAAAGAAAAAGAGAGAGGGGCTTGTGACAGCTGCTCCTGGGTGCAAGCTTGGCTGGACGGCCCTTCAGTTGGAGTCGTGACTGGACAATGGAGGGTTGGGAGGGAGGGCCCTCTTGAACAGCCTTTTGGAGACATCTGAGCCTGTGTATGTGGCCTTTCTGGCAGACTGGTAGGTAAGAGACAGCTGGGTAAGCCAATGCCCCCAGCATCTGCACTGTCCAACAGGGAGCAAGCTGGTCTGAGTGGTGAGGATAGTGGAGCTGTAGGTGAAGGAACTGGTGGTGTGGGTATTGTTGGACCACTGCTACTGCTGGGAGACATGGGCATTGTTGGATTGAAGGCTGTCAAGACAGGTTGAGATCCAATGACGAGTAAGGGACGGAGAAGGCGTGTCATTTCCTGTAGTTCTTTGCTCAGCTGAGACACTTGCTGGGAAAGACTAGTCATCTGTGAACACAATCAACAGAATATATGAAAGTTATAGAAAGCAAGTTATAATATTAAACAGTTCTGACTCTTAAAACTGATTTATGCACAAGATCCTCACAAGTACAAAACTACATTATAACCTGCATGTATAAATGCGGTATGTTCAGTTGTGTTGTATTTTAAATTCCTCACCTCCTCACTCAGTCTGGTGATGCTCTGTTTGTTTTCCAGCTGCTCCTGGTTCACTGCACACAAGCACACACAAATCAGTGAGTTTTAAATTTCACACATCTTGAGTTTGTTGTAGAGATTGTTAAACATCTTTTGTTTTTAATGATGTGAGTTACAGGTCACCTGACTCAAAACATAAAGCTCCAGATTGATTGGCTGGCTTTATGAAATTTCAGAAAGTCAAGGCACGCAGGTTTTTATTTGTCAACGCAGTCAGGTTTAGAAGTTTCCAGGCTGCATCAATGAGCACCTCAAGGGAAGGACTAATTGCTGAATTTGCTTGAGAGGTTCATGGCATAAAATCTCTGAAACTGTTTTATTTGAGGCACTTAGTAAACCAGAAGTCCCTAAGAGATTTTTCTCTTTGCTATATATGTGTTTTCAGATGTTAAATGTGTTGAGTGGGTGGTTCTTGGCCAGAATAGGCTGTGATGTTGAAGGAGTCAAAATTTTGGAAGGAAAATTAAAAAATGTGAGACTACAGATAAACAGGCTATAATATTTCCTTTCAGAAGCCACTTCCTTCATTTGTAAATATGGGTGTGTTTGTACCTGGGGAAGGGGACGAAGGGCCACTCGGAGGTAGGCTGGGACCAAACTCAAACCTTTGTGTTGAGTTTAAATTGTTTTCTGTCTCAATACCATCCACGAACCTACAGACATCAGATAAAACATCATGTGGTTTATGTGCAGTTGATTAAGAGCTGTTATTTGGTAAGGAATTTAGAAATTTAAACTTTTTGTGGTTACATAAAATGTATACATTATAAAATGAATGCCTATATAACATATACAATGCTTAACAGACAGAAATCCAACTGTACTCCCACAATGTTGAAATGGATTCCTTCACTTTGCGCTCACCAAATTGCCGCTTTAGCTAAGCTCTGATTTCTTAGTGTGAAATTGAAGAGCCAATCACTGGAACAAGCAGTGATTCTGGCCAAACTGGTTGTCATGGTAGCTGGATACTTCTCCTAAATTATGAATCACTGTAGTTCTTATGAGAGCCACCAGGGGGCTATAGCTCACTGATGTAAGGCCATGCAAGGATGGCCCATTGTCCTGGTTTTTAATACTAAATCTAACAAAATCAAACACAGACTTTAATAATTATTTCTATAAAAAGAAATACTGATGAACTAGTCTTCAACTGTTTTTCTGTGCAGGTGAAAACAAAGATGTGCGTTTTGTACCTGGGGCTGAGTTCTGGAGGGGCGCTGCTGAAACTGACCACAGGGATTTGGAGGGTGGCAGGTCTTGTGTGGTCTGACGGAGGGCGGAAGGGCCGTGGAGGGAGGAGAGGTGATCGCAGGGGGGAGCTGAGGCCTCGGGTCAGCCGCAGCGGGGAACGTGGGGCCCTTGAAACCATATGCTGCTCTTCATCATTTTCCTCATCCTCACGAATGGCAGGTAGTTTCTTCACAAGACCACCATTGCTTTCCCAATCCAGCTAAAAGAGGCAGAACAGATTCTGTCATGTTTTTGTTTACATGTAACAACATTTGAAGTGCAGTACATATCGAATGGATGTGATAATACTTTTTATTATAGTCCGTATTGGCCTTGAACAGATTTTTCTCAGGCATTCTGTTTATTTTTCTTTATCATTTTCAGCAATTTATCTCGAGTTGCTTAACGTACACACTCTTTAAAATTTCAGCCTTATGCCATCTAATTTTGGTATCTAACAGCTTGTTTATTATTATCGTTTCCATAGTGCAAGATTAAATTGGAAAAACTCAATTGATTTACCACAAAACATTCTTCTTTGTATAAACGAAAGTGATTTCGATTTCTTTGTTGATAAACTCTTCCTGCACTCCGTGTTCCTAGAATGTCATAATAAGGATGACCTCAAGCAGTTTCATCCTGCGGCACGGAAGAAGTGAGGAGGGGCAGCGCTGTTTATGTTTGTCAAAAGGCATAAAAGACTGTGTCAATCACCATCCAACGCTATAGGGTGCCAACACAGTCCAGCTTCCTTTATTACAAATAAACTCCTTCTGTAACATAGAGGAGAGACACTCGTTTTTTTTAATGATCGTGAATGCATTAAATCTTAATTCAAATTTAAATGCTTGCACTCGTCTCTCCCCTCATCTTCCTTTCCTCGCATCCCTCCATTTGTTCTCTCTCGATTTGCTTTGACTGAAATCACTCCATCTTTTTTCCGCAACGCCTCCCTTTCTCTGCCTCTTTCTTTCTTTGCATGTGTTTTCCTCATCCTCTCATGATCTCCACCACCCCCACGCACCGTCTGCAGTCGCACACCCCACCTAAAGCAGAATTTATTTTTAGCCATCGCTTTCCAATCTTAGTAACACGGACCGTGGTGGCACAGCATGTGTACAAGATGCTTAAATCAGTGTTTCTAAAGAATTTCTGACTTTCCTGTCTTCATTGCTCCAGAGAGAGAGAAAGAAAGAGAGAAAGCGAGAGAGAAATGTTTATTCAGAAATTACCATGCCCCTAGAGTCGCCAAATTCAGTCAATCACAGCCAAAACCAAAAATAAACAGGAAGGAATACATTACCTTTCTCCTTATAAGCCCTACTGCAAGACAAGCACACACTGTAATAATCACACTTCTGTTTCCACCTGCTGTGTAATTATGGGTAAATGTGTGTGTGTGTTCATTGGTATTCTCCGTGCATTGGGGGTTGCACACGTGTAGCGCTGTGGTGAAATGAGCACTGACGCTGATCCGTTGTGTATCACAGCACAAACACACGTGATTTTACATGTTTTAAAGGAAATGAGTGGGGTTCGCCCATGCAAAGGCCACCATCAAGATGCTGGGATGTTGTGGGAGGTTGCCAGGGCGTTGTTTCACAGCTCCCAAGGTTCTGAGTTGTTTATTGCATGTTGCTATGGGGTTGCTATAGTGTTTTGAGTTGTTTTAAGCATGTTGCTATGGGGTTGCTAGGGTGTTCTCTCGTTAAAAAGGTGTACAGTTTGAGATGCATGGTAAGTTACACCTTGAAGTTTAAGAGGATCTGTTCAACCTCGTGTATGAACAACACTTGCAGTAATGCTAGCTTTAGCATTACTAATCTGGCATATTTTTACGCTATGTACCCACCACCACACCAACCGCCCATAATCAACATCTCATTTCCGCTTCATATTTTATCATTCCTTCTCTTCCTTTCTTCTCCTCCACAAAAGCGATCGTTTCTCCAGCTGGAGTGAAAGCTGCATATGACACCTTGCAGATAAATACAGCACTGCGGAAGAAACGAGAGGAGGAGACGAGGCACCTCCCCCCACCTCTCGCTCGAATGCTATTTTTATCCGCCAGGATCCAATCTTAGCTCGAGGCATGGGGGACCCAGCCAGCGCGGAGTCCCCGCCTTCCCTCTGTGCTATTTTTAGCATCAGCACACATTCTAAACCGCAGCCTGCTGCTATTCCTGTCCATGCAAGTTACACTCAAGGCTGAAAGAGTGTGTGTGTGGATGAGAGAGGGGACTCGTGAGGAGGAATGCATGTGCATTCGGAAGATGAGAGGAATTTAAGTCGGGAAAAGGCTACAGTCTCAAGAAAGTGCAGGAAAAGATGGCAAAGCTAGCGAACGGGGAATCCATTTTGTGTTCGGGTGGATGTGGGTGTGGACATTGCAGTGTTGCACGCACGCACACACGCACATCTCTAGTCTGTCAGTCACAACTCATGAATTTATTTATTAGCTTATTGCGACACACATAAATATACTACAGAGAACTGAGCTTTAGGTAGAAGCTTTCTGCATTTTTGTTCATTTGATAGATGTTTTTATTCAAAGCAACTTATAGAGAGGGTTGTTAGCGCCATGCTTTACCAGTTCAGTTATGGGCTTCCCATAGGAGCTAAACATTTTAAATGAGATTCCTGTAGTATCTTCCTCTCTAATTGTCAGCAATGGTATAAAATGGAGAGCAAATTCTGGCAATCGCTGAGGACTCCTGATTCTCAGATTTGTCTCCTCAGAAATAGACCACAGTAATCTTATTTGTATCTCCCCCAGGCATTCCAAAGAGATCTCAACAATGTCTCACTGTGCTTAGATTTGCCAAGAAAGCAAAGCTAAAAGTCAGAGATCAATGAAATATCTCGATATAAACTCATAAACTCATTTTTCATAAAATTCCTCCAATTCCTTGTTATTTATTTGCATATCTACTAAGGCAAATTGATCATTTTTTGGCTTTTGAGTATTTTTCTATTTGAATAATACACCATATATAGAATGTATGGATAATCCTGACTAAGGCAGTGCATGGACTTCTTGTCTCATGTTTTGTAGTTATTGCCTCAGTCCCTCATGCACATGATTCAGTGTAACGAATGCATGCGCATATTACCTACACTGGTATGAATGTGGGGCCGTCGCATTTATTTGCCCTGAAAACCATAACAGGTGCATGCGCATTAAGTGTCACTCACGTCAGCGCCGCTGCCCTCCCGCAGGTTGTAGGTGAGGTCGTGCTGAATTTCGCTGACAAATTTCTGGGCGTATTCAGGATAGAGGCGCAGCACCTCTCGCAGCCCCTTCAGGCTGATGTACTGCAGGTCGCAGTATGTCAGCGCTTTCACATTTGCGTTGGTCTTTATCACCTGCTCTTTCGTCAGTGAGTCCGAACCAATCAGGTCTCCCTTTCCTTCAAAAGAAAAACACACAGAGGTTAAAGTTTGTTCAGCTGTCTATTTCATTTTAATTTGTTTTTTTCATAATAATCACATTGTTCGTATTAGGCAAATATTGGAGACATAAAAGTTATTATGTAGGTATATAGTGAAAGATATATATTTATATATGTGTTTACATGAATATTGTAAATTTATTTAGTGTAAATGGTATTATGTTTAAAACAGACAAAATATATCTATAATATTGTCATCATTCTGGTTACCTTGCAGTTGTCAAAAATGCATTTTGAGATTCTGAATTGTCTTAAACACAGCTGTCCTCACATGCAGTACTCATAAAGTACATACATTACAAAGCTTCATATGCATGTAAGATCCTGGCAGTTTTTAACATAAACGACAAGCTAACAAAATGACAGAGACGCATCATTTTTATACACTAAGCTTACACAAAAAACACATTTTTCTTCTGGGTTTAAAAAGTCTTTGAGTTTGAAAACAAGACTCAGGGCACACATGGCAGCATAAAGGGCTAAAAATATGCTCTGGTTTGGTGCAAAGGGACTATGAAAGCAGTGACAAATTCTTAAGTGAGTTTATGTCAGAGCGGTGCATTCTGGGAAATCGCACTTGTACACATTGGAGTTAACTCAGTTCAGCAGCACTGGGAGAGTGAAGGAGAGGGTGGAGTTGGTGGACCATATGTGCATCTTTCATCAAGTAGGCAGGTGTGGTAATTGTGCATGTGCTGGGAGGATGACAGCCTGTTCTTTTTGGTGCATGTGCATTTCACTGTTTACAACAGCTACTTCTTCCTTTGGACAACACTTTATAAACTCAGCTTTGCTTTTTCTCACATTCTTTTCACATTGTTTTCCTCCACCCCAGGAGGTCAAAGTTTGACTGGTTCAACTTGACAGTTTGCCTCATACGTGCCAAAAGCATGAGTCTCCAATGTCGACAATTTAAAACAGGTTCTGTTCTAAAAAACTTATAAAAACTTAAAATATACATTTTTTGCAAGATAAATAACAGAAATAAGTATGTTTCACCAGTGACCAATTTTTAGGGGGTTTTTAACAGCATAAAATAGATGTGTGTCTATGGGCAAGTAATGATAATATATTGTTAGCATTCACGGTATATGGTTGATGATATGTGGTCATGTGCATCTTCACTGGAGCGGTGGTGAAAGATCTTATGGTCTTCTGGGTTCTGGACCAAATAGCATTGTCATGTTTAACTCCTCCAGTAGATGACAAAATTTGTGTCTCCTCACAATTTTTCTTCCAGATTCTAATATTTTCAGACAAATTCTTCAGTAATCTCTTTCAATATTATTGATTTGATCTTTTCTTTCAAACTCCTTTGCTTTTCTCCTCCCCTCTCATCCTTATCTGCTGTCGCTCCCTCTCCGTTGCTCTGTCTCTCTCTCATTCTCCTCGCTGCTCGGACAGACAGTAGCTCTGGTTCAATAACATGTGTAATCTCATTGTGAGCTTTTAGGCCACTACAGACACGAGTCTAGGGGTGGAGGCCATTTCATATCTCAGCTTTAATTAAGACAATCACTTCCACTCCAGCAGCAGCCCGGAGACGCCTGTGTGTGTACGTGTGTATTTCTTTGTCTGCTTTACAGAATAAGTGTTTATCACGACTGTCTTGACTAATCATTCAGTTTCATTTCATGCCTTCATTTTGTATCAGTCATTCTCTGTTTACTCTCTCTCTCTCGCTCGCTCTGTTTTCTGTGCTCTCCATGTGTTTATCTCTCTCTCACTCTCATTCTCTCTCCTGCATTCTCAGGAGCCCCCTGTGGACACTTGGGTCAAGCTGTCAGATCAATAACACAGCAGGAAAGTGCCATTACTTAGCATGTGTGCAGGTGTGTGTATTCAACATCAGAAGCAAAGCCGCCAAACACTGAACCAAACAGTCTCTCAGTGACAGTGGGTGGATGTGCATGGGAACGCAGGTAAGCAGGTGTGTGAATTCATTCAGCCACTGCATCGTGCTTGTTCTTTTCTTTACTGCCTACAGTAGCTAAAGTACATTCTAAGGTCGCATTATAACTGATGTAAACTTGCACGTGATTGGTTTAGAACAGACAGCAACTCATTTATAACAGTCCTTAATAATTGATTCATGATACTAAATGCGATGTGCTAATTATAGTGCTGTGTTTTTTTTACTTAAATGATACTTACAAACGTAATCCTTAAAACGAATATAAAATATATAATATAAAATATTTTTGTATTGAATGAAATATATAACAAATCGGCATGTTTCCTGGCATGCATCCTCCATCTTTGTTCATTGTTTTCCCATTGCCCTCACAGAAATGCATTCTGGGATTTCTTTGCCTAGGACACATATCACACTTTGTTCAACATTTGTTAAAAAAATGTCAACATTGATTTGAAACAGCCTTCTTTTCACAAGCACTGCCATGATCCCTGTCTAGTTAGGTAGCTCACTAGGAACAAAGTTCTAGAAAGTTTGCCTGTATTTGTGTCTGTATTGATGTGTTTATTCCCCCTTGACTTCATGTTCTTTTTCCCAATCCTTAATTCTCTCGCTCCCAGCCCACATTATTTTCTGTGTGTGTGTGTGTGTGTGTGTGTGGAGATCTATGGCTCTCTCCTTCATGTGTCAGCCTGTATTAATAGTCAAAGCACGTTAATAATGTATTAACCATCAATTATTAAGCGTGTGAGAGGTGGATGTGGCCTAGCGGCACGTCAACATTTGATTTGATCAGAGCAATGGGGTCCGGGTGTTTGGAGATGAAGAGACACACACACACACACGGGAACCTTTCGCTTGGTGAGAGCTCTGGCTCATCCTTTACTGTGACCTTTGAAGAGCTTTTATATCCAGATTAACCGTAGGCACTGTACAAGAGGGGGTTCAGGTATGACAAATTGTTTATTTATGATTGAATAATGTGAACATCTGAATTAAAAATCTGGCCTTTGTGCTGACAAAAACAGAATATGAGCTCAAACTAACGGTGATCAATCCACTTTCTCTATACCAGGATGGCAGGATTGGTAGCCA
>JAZGTJ010008909.1:0-20247 GCA_036877575.1 Botia almorhae | reverse complement strand
AAAACAATGTAGAAGGAGAACCCAAATCCCAAAACTGTCTCAACATATTACAAAAAGGTGATCACTGAAATCCGTTGAGCTTAAAACATTGTTTCTCTCGCCCAAAACAAACAGTCATCGATGCCAAAGAAAAACTACTTTCTGAGAAAGACCCCCATGCGATAATGAATCACACGGAAGTATTAACAGCAGCTTAAATGGTTTCAGTGGAATCTGGATAATATACACCTCTTGCTATCTCTCTCTGCTATCTCTCTCTGCAGCTGGGTGGGGCGGCATCACCGCGCTGCCGTGTATCGACAGAACAAAGTGAGATAAACAGACATATAAAGAAGCAAAAAAGTGAGGACATCTTACAATGGCTTATTAAACCATAAATGGGTGCGGAGAGCTCACTTTAATATCAGCTTCGGCACACAAAGAGAAAGGCAGGACAAGAGGAATGTACAAGAGAGACAAAAGCACAAAAGCCTGCCAGAAAATGCGAAGCTAACCACAGATATGATTTAAAGTGCGCTTGGCTGTGCCAGGGGTTTTCTTTATATGTCTGCCCGGAGTTGGTACGAGCACGCCCGGAAAACAAAGACAAATTACACCTGAGAACTCACTGTGTCTGCTTTAGATCAGAGGAATAAAGTATTTACACTCCCCAGCTAACAGGGAACGTTCTCATAACGTTGGCTAACATTTTCTAAAAGCACTCTGAAAGCTATCAAAAACATTCTTGCAGTAACGGCGGTGGAACGTTTCATTAACGTTATATACCAATATGTTACAAAATATATATGCTGTTGTTCTTAAGCAGATAGCGCAATGTTTTAAAAATATTACGGAATTAAAACGTTTGAATAACGTTTATATAACCAAGCTATAATGTTAATACAATGTTTAAAATGTGGGACATTCTGAATGTTCCTCGACCTGTCAAGCTAATATTTTTAACATTTTTGTAAATTAATGGAAACCTAAAACTAAAAATGTTAGCTGGGTCAAGACAGCAACCATATGCAACAACGAAGTCCAAAATGCTCTCTGAAAGAATCAGACATGAATCAGATGAATCATTATCAGACCTCCGGCAGATCTTCTGAAACGCTGTACAGTAAAGGTGACAGATGTCTCATGGCACGTTTTAAAGCAGAGTAAATATTGCTGAGGTGACTACACTTGTGTTTCAGAATGTAAACAAACTGATCCATTATGGCAGTTTATAGCTCCTGTTTCTGCTACTGTTATGTGTCCAACTTTCTCTCTCTCTCTCATTCTCTCTCTCCCTCGATTTAGGAGGAATGTTGTTGGTGAACTTTATCAGTCAGTGAGACACCTCGCGTTTATCTTGCATTTTGACACGGCACCACCTCTCTGCCTCCCCACTCATTCCTACACTGCAAAAAGTCGTAAGCATTTCAACTTTATCTAGTCTGGTTAAGTCATATTAATTCTGCCATATTTTTAAGGGTCAGATCAAAATCTAGGTAATAATTTCGCATTAGCACTTTTTAGAGTGTACCATGGTCACCATAATTTTAAGGGCCAAAGCCACACCCTTAACCTAGCCCTTCCCTAACTCTCAAAGCTGATTGGCTGATTCAGGGCCTACAAAAAGTAGTAGCTAATAAAGTAGTATATATATATATATATATCTGAGTTATTAGGGACACAGATAAGACTAACAGTATACAGCATCCTATAAGATGGTGAGTTGACATTGGTATAAGCACTAATGAAAGATGTACGTATGCATATAGAATGTGATCGAGCGCCCCCTGCAGGATCTTCTCAGTAAACTACTGGTGAAGCTAATGGCCACAGAGGAAACAGGTGTCCACGCTAACTGCCCAGTGAAAACAAATGTCTGTTTTAGTATCCGCAACTCCATCAACAAAATACACGCAGCCAATAAGCCCAAAAATAAGGAAAAGGTAAAAATTAAATGATAAGTTTACTTAAATGTGAAAATTGTCAAATACCAACAGTGATATATATGCGTAAAACGTGTTTAACCAAATTTGCACAACAGTACATCATGCACAGAATATTTGCGCAGCTAAAGGCCAAGCAAACATGACCAGGATAAGGAGGGGTCTCTCAACACAAGGGTCTTTGGCTAAACCTAAAAAAACACCACTGCATAGTTAACCGAGGTAAGTAGAGTAAAGCAACAAAACGTCTGACGCCCATGCTGTGATATGTTATTTCATAATGCTGCAACCCGTGACATATGCCTCTCTATCGCCATCTCTGCTCGAAACATAAAATTGCAAGTTACCCGTGGAGTTATTTTATAGCAGAATCGTCATTATGTTTACAGAGGTGACGTAACCCGGAAAATCGGACCCGACAGCTCAAATTATAAATCATTATTATAAACTACCGCTGCAAATCTGGGTACGATTAAAAGACCGTCTGATCTGTCATGCACTTGCTCAATAACTGAGGTTACGGATTGCAGCTTTAGATACATGGAACAAGTAAATAACTTTGTAAACCATTCGTGTGATTCCAGTATTTTGGCTGTCAAGATTTCGGCAGGATCCTCCAGTGGTTTGGATGATCCTCACCATGGGCCCGTTTTGACTTCGCGCGTGGGGTCTGAACGCGCTTTCTGCCGCGCCCAAACGCACCGCATGCGTGTTTTACCACCCCGGGAGGGCAACTCATCACATGCAAACAAATCGCCCACATATCGTCTCCATCTTGCACCATTAACCCTCGCGGGGAAACGTGCACGGAGTCAGCATGATCGTTTGCGTAGCTGGCGGAGGAACCGCAGCGCGCATTCCTGCATGAGGGTGACACCGAAGGAAAGAATTCCCTCCTGGAAAACCCCACCCTGGTGTGGCGTGAGGTGAACGGAGGTGAACCGCGGGCCGAGCCCCTCTCGCACGGTGACGGCGGCCGGCAATGACGTCACAGACCCCAGTTCGCCAGCGGCCGAGACAATGGAGACTCCAAGAACCGGGCTTCCTTGTATTGTGCGCAGTTTCCACAGCCGAGTGTAAAAAGACACGCCGCGGGCTACTTTTCCCCCCCGAAGTGCCGCGCCGGATCGGGTTTGCTGTCGTGCGAAATCGGCGTTAGCGTAACACCTGTCCCGTGAGATGCCCAACCACGTCATCATAATGACGCACATTTAGACATGGAAAATGGGAAAAACAGTCACTCGTGTTACTGCAAAACATTTATTGGATTACATAGTGGAAGCTACGGAAAAAATAAAGTGCAATTTTAGACGTTAAAAACAAAAGAACAGTTTTGCATTTTTTCAGTAGCCAGAAAAACAAAAACCCATTATTGCTTTGCTTTATTAATACTAAATTCTTAAAGGGACAGTCCACCTAAAAAGTCAATTCTGTCGTAATGTTTTCCTAAACCCATATGACTTTCTTCTGTGGAATGCAAAAGAATGTTTGTATACTGGTTGCACTGGTCACTCACATAAAAATTGACTGGAATAAATGGGGGGCAGCAGGGATGCAAACAGCACCATAAAAGATAATAACAGAGCCCACAAGATGTCAAACAGACTTTGGGTGACAAAACCAGTTTAAAGAGCTTGAATGCTCCACTCACCATTCATTCCAGTCTAACTCCATGTGTGACCAGTAAAAGTCAACAATAGCTCTTTTTGTGTTCCACAGACGAAAGAAAATCATTTGCATTTAATTCAACATGAAGGTGAGTACAATTCTATTTTGAATAAAATTTCAGTTAAGACATTATTGGTTAGGTTGCTGGTACAGTAGCTGCTCTACTGTATGACTTGGAAGAACGAAAATATGATTGGTCACACAAATACATACATGTTCTCAATGCCGGCAGTATATACCGATGCGTATTACAGTAGCTTGTTTCGCTTTGAGCAGAAACGCTGGCTCGCAGAGCTCTTGACACCGAGCTGTTCTTCAGCTGTTCGTGAAATTCCAGGACGTTCCCTCAGGAGGCCGTGATCTTCTTCTTGCACTCTACGGAGCAGAGCAACATGCCCTGCAGGGCCATGAAACGCTGACCCATCAGACACTTGGAACAGCAGGAGCACTGGAAGCACTGAGGCTCGGCGTGCCAGTGGTGCTCTCCGTACGACACGCGCTGAGCTTCCGGTTCGATGGGGTTCTGACAGGCCGCACAACACTGTGAACACAGACATACACCCGTTGTTTTAATGTGTGTTTAATGCACTGCTTTAAAGTGACGTTAGAACGTTTAATATAGCAGCGAAATGAAAGGAAGTCCCGCCTTTTAATGAAAAGAGCCAATCACATGATTGACAATATAGTCGCCTGTTTTTTTTTTAGATTTCTTACTGTACTCCCCAGCTAACAGTTTTATGTTGTGAGAGCGTTTCCCTAACGTTTCCGTTAGGTAACAAAAACATTAAAAATGTTATTTTTAATGTTCTAGGAAAATTCCAAACGTCCTGTTTTCCAGATGTTGCATTACCATCATTGCTTGGTTATAAGAACGCTACTGAAACACTTTTTGTAACATTTCTGTAACCTAACAATAACGTTTTACATCATGTTAAAAATGTTCCACTAACGTTACTGCAAAAATGCTCTTTAATAACTTGAAAGAACGTTAGGCAACATTCTAAGTACGTTCCCCGTTACCTGGGTCATAATATGCAAATGCATCATTTTGACCAAACGGAAGAATTATTATTGAACTTTATTTGGGCTAAAATATATTTTGATATATGTTAGTGAAACCTAAGCTTGCTGCCATTTCAACTGTTTTGGAGATTTATTTCCTTCCCGATCAAGCAGGAGTGGAAAAGCATAACAAAACGGGATTGAATTACAGTACGTGCCGTTTGTCAGATCATTAGTTAATGCTCGTTCAAACCATCACAAATATTAGAGAACAGCTCATGGCAAACAGATGAGTCATAAGAGTCGAGTCAGAGGACGGGCAGGTGTTGAGAGAGAAGGGGGGGGAGTGGAGACGAGCCGTGCTATCTGATATCACAGGTCCATTAGGAGAGCGGACAGACGCCCCCCCCCCTTTCCTCTGATTATCATGTCACTGGCACTTCCTTAATCTCCTTCAACGGACCCTGAACCAACATGGCTGCCAAACACATGCCGAGCCTGTTAGTTTTAATAGCCGCGGCTTAGCAGGAATTGAATGGATAGTTGTACGTAGGGTCTGTTCGACTAGCTGCTAAATATTTCAGCTGTCTAAAGGCTTTGGGGGCGATAAAACGGTCCGGAATTGTGTCAAATTTTAAACGAGTTTTTGCCCCGTGTGCTGTTTCAGCGAGCGAGTGACACCGAGAGAAAGATAGAGAGAGAGAGAGTGATGTTGTCTCTGTACCACCGCGTGGTTCTTCATGTAGCAGGGCTTGCAGACGGGCTTCTCGCTCTCGTTCATGACGTACGTCTCTCCAGCCAACACGCAGTCACAGTCGAAACAGCAGAAGTGCTTCAGGTGCCAGTTCTGACCCTCAGCCTGAGTGTATTCATTACTGAAGATGAGCTGGAGGACCACACACACCAAACACACACACACACCAAACACACACACCAAACACACACACACACACACCAAACACACACACAACACACACACCAAACACACACACACCCACACACAACACACACACCAAACACACACACATTTTCTGTTTTAGTTTTGTGCTTTGAGCTTTATAGTTTAAATACGGACTGTTAATCGATTATCATTCTTAATGAATTACATAACATGCTGCTTTATTAATCGAATTAATTGCAATTAATTACATACATTACATGAGAAAAGCCCCAAGACATTTTTTGTGGAGTACAAGTAAATCACTGAAACATGTTAAAACTGTCTTTGGAAGTCAGTGTATTATTTATAGGATACCACAAAAAATGCCAACAATGTTCTAATATTGTAAACAAATTAAAAAAACACAGCTCATAAACTCTGCTAAGGCTTTCATAACTCCGTTCCCCTTTAGTCCCGCCCCCTCTCACCTCATCGCAACCTCCGCATCGAGGCTTCTCACTGTCTCCATAATGACGACCGCAGTACAGCTGGCCCTTCTTCCAAAAATAGATCATATCCACCAACAGCTCCGTGCAAGTACAGCAAACAAAGCAGCCCGGGTGCCAGAGTTTATCGTAGCCTGCCCGCTCGGCGTACACAGCTGGCTCGCCCTTCTTCATGGGCTGCTGGCATCGGTGGCAGGTCTGTGGGCAGAGATCCGGTGATGAGTCGAGTTTGGCAGGAACATCAGTCAGAAACGCGAGTGGAAAAACACTGCGGGGCACTTTGCTTCAAATGTACACGAGACTGTTTCAGGCTGTTCTGTTTAGCTATTTGTCGCCTCAGGGGAGCAAAACAACTTTATACAGATCACCTAAAACTAACAATGTGTTATTTACCTGCCATTCCATACTCCAGCTAACGTTACGTTTCTGTAACATTTCCATTAAGTAACAAAAGCAATAAAAAGGTTATTTTAAACATTCTAAGAACGTCCAAAATGTCCAGTTTGATTGTTAAGAACATTATTCAAACATTTTTTTTACATTCTGTAACATTTTAAAAAGTTCCACTATTTACTTATTAACTTTTAATATGATCTATAACATTAAACAAACGTTCTACTAACGTTGCTGCAAGAATGTTTTTGATAACTTTAAAACAAAATGTTGGAGAACGTTAGCCAACGTTCGGAGAGTGTTTCTGTGTTACGCAGCTCTTTTCCAGACAATGTCTCGACAATTCGAGAGCCTTGTTGTGGCTCTCGAATGAAAACTGGCAACAGGGGGTGTAATGTCATTGGGTTTCATTACAAGACAATCTGGAACCAACAACTGACATTAGAACTTTAGAACACAGTGCAGTTATATGGACAGATGTGATCAATATGAGCCGATGTCGTCTGAGGACTGGAACAGCATGCGAGTTTGCAGCAATAAAATAAGGAGTAAATAACAATCTTTTCTTCTGGTTCAACTTTTTCTTTTAAAAACAGGCAAACGCGTTCGGCTGATGGCAAACATGTGTTTTCATGAGGAGATTTTGCCACCAGAAATTCCAGCAGAACTCAAACGTAACCACAGCGAACTAAGTGTGCTAATTTATGAACATCTCCTGTGGAAGAACTTAACGTTCATTCCATCTGCATGACTAACGCAGGCTTGGCAGAACCTGGACTGCACTCATGCTAATCGAGTGAACCAGGAGACGAGAACTGGAGACGGATCCAGGAAACTTCTCCCGGGAACACATTTGGTGACATAAATATTGCTGCTGCCCAGATCCAACGAGAATCTTTATGATAATGGATGGTGACATTAAAACGCTTATGAAGGAGATTGTGGTCAATGTAAATTAAAGGGATAATGATATAATAAGGTTACAAAAATCGGTGACAAGCAACACTCGTGGATCAGTTTGTATTCATGTAAATACCTTAAGATGAAATGACTGTCTTTTTTCAGCCAAACAAAATCAGAGTTACACATTACTGTATTCTGGCTATTCTCAGCTTTAAAATGGCCGTGAATGGTGCCCGAGATTTTCGGTTAATATTTGGCGCGCTTTTAGCGAACAATACAGCTAGTTTTAATGTAAACATCTGCATGCATGAGTAAAGCCAACATGGCATGTCAATAACTTTGAATCTCATTGGTGACTGCAGTCACAAGACACACAAGAACCAATAAGATTCTAAGTTATTGAAGTTACTGAAATCATTTAATGGAACTCTGATCGTGTTCGGCTGAAAGTCATATACACGTAGGACGTCTTGTGGGTGAGTAATTTCTATTGGATAATTTGAATATTCCTTTAAAATTGATTCTGTTTACTTTATTAATACACGTTTCTGGTCTTATACAAAGATTTTTTGGTTCATGTCATACTTACATAGTTACCAGCAGGTCCACCCAGTGATGTCCCAGCAGCCCCTGGGGCACCGACTCTTCCCATGGTAGCAACAGCGTCACCTTTGTCTCCCGGTTCTACATCAGTTCCACCTCCTGGTCTTGCTGGTGTTCCCGCACCGGGTTTTCCTCCAGCCCCAAGAGCAGCCTGTTTTCCTATCTCTTCAGGTAGGGTGATGTCACCTATGCCCAGCGCCTCGTCCTTGTACTTCCGAACATACTGCTGCATCTGTTTGACCTCGCCGGGCGAGAGCTCGTGGCAGCGTTCGGGATCTTGGTCATGTTCCGGGAGCTGCTTGGCCATCTGCTTCTTCCGGTAATCTGCTCCTGCTGTACCGGCGATGGGTCGGCGCTCTGGAGGCAGAAGCTCCATGTAGCGCAGAGTCTGAGATGAGAGGAGACATGATAACGGTTTATGATCTTTACACAGAACAATCCAGCAATGTCATTTGTATTTCAACTTATGAATCTATTTTTATTGAGAAACAAGTGCTGCAACTTGCTTGATTATTGCTCCAGCTTATTTGAATAAGACTTGGAGGTCTGTTTGAAAACAGTTTTCATTTGAGGAGCTCTAATACAAAACACTGTGGACAACTCTGACCCCTAGTGGATTGTTTAATATTATAGCATAATCTTCAAAAGTCTTACATGTGTTTTTCACATTTTAAAAAGCATGAATTAATAAAGCACACAGAAAAACATCTCGGTCTACTTTAAAACATGGACACTCACCAAGCTTTGGTTGATCCCAGGTGGAGCCCACTCATAGGTGATGGACTTCACCACATTGGTTTTGGCAGGCACTGCGGTCGGGGTTGGTACAGCACCAGTGGGAGCACCAGGGAATTTAGATGGTGATGCAGAAGAGGAGACCACAGTGTGACCTGCTCCTGGGGCAGAAGGAACATGACCTCCAGCTCTTGGGGCAGAAGGGAAGTGACCCCCAGCCCCTGGGGCAGCAGTGTGACCTGCTCCTGAAGGGATATGACCTCCAGCTCCTGGGGCAGAAGAGAAGTGTCCTCCAGCCCCTGGGGCAGAAGGGAAGTGTCCTCCAGGCCCTGGGGCAGAAGGGAAGTGACCCCCAGGCCCTGGGGCAGCAGTGTGACCTGCTCCTGAAGGGATATGACCTCCAGCTCCTGGGGCAGAAGGGAAGTGTCCTCCAGCCCCTGGGGCAGAAGGGAAGTGACCCCCAGACCCTGGGGCAGCAGTGTGACCTGCTCCTGAAGGGATATGACCTCCAGCTCCTGGGGCAGAAGGGAAGTGTCCTCCAGCCCCTGGGGCAGCAGTGTGACCTGCTCCTGAAGGGATATGACCTCCAGCTCCTGGGGCAGCAGTATGGCCAGCTCCTGAAGCAGAAGGGAAGTGACCCCCAGTTCCTGGGGCAGCAGTGTGACCTGCTCCTGAAGGGATATGACCTTCAGCTCCTGGGACAGAAGGGAAGTGACCTCCAGCCCCTGGGGCAGAAGGGAAGTGACCCCCAGCCCCTGGGGCAGAAGGAAAGTGACCCCCAGCCCCTGGGGCAGAAGGGAAGTGACCCCCAGCCCCTGGGGCAGAAGGGAAGTGACCTCCAGCTCCTGGGGCAGAAGGGAAGTGACCCCCAGCTCCTGGGGCAGCAGGGACGTGACCTCCAGCCCCTGGGGCAGTAGGTGGGGCATGAGCAGACTGAGCACTTGGACTGTAGGTCTGGTTGGAGCCGGGGATAAACGTGCCTGCAGAAAAGGGTGTAGCAGTGCTGATGGTGGGGGACGGGATACAGATGGTGACCTGGTTACCCCTGTAGGACGGGATACCATCTCTCTTCAGTTTGGCTATGAGGCCCGTGTACTTGGTGTCTTCGAAAAGCTTCCCCACCTTCTTATCTTCTTCCGTCTCGAGCTGCACATCGTGGTCCTCCAAGCCACACTTGCAGTTTCTGCAGATCTTTCTGTTTAGAGGTCAAAGGTCAACAGTTACAAGAAAAACCAAACATATCAACCGCACACTGGACAAAACAAACAGTAAAGGTATAATTTAAACAGTATAACAAATAACAAATAAACAGTAACAAATAATTTATTGTACTTTAAGAGCCATGCGAGACATACAGAGAAAGAGAGTTGCATATTATGCTGCTGGGAACAGCTGTCTGTCTGAGTTATGTCTGTTTTGTTTAGTTAAGAGTCTTATATCACTAGTTTGGAGCGCTGTGCGAACGTCAAGTTAAGGCACGCACAGATATTCGGTAATTACAGTGAGCTGAGCAGACTGAGGCACAATCAAATGCTGTAATGTGTAAAAGAGGAACGTGATTCCTGGAGCCGCTGTTATACGTTTATGTTATAGTAACTGTAATACGTTTTAATGTTGTTTAAAAATGAACAAAAACAGTTACTGAGCAAAAGTTGGAAAACTTCTGCTTTATTAGCAGAGTAAAGATTCCCTTGTATTCTGTTAGTGTAAAATCGATGCCCATATTTAAGTATATATATATATATAATAATATCATGAGGATACATCCTCTGTGATATTATTCCAAATACAAATTCCAATGTGGTTTTCCTCATTCCACCAGACCAAACACGACTGCAAAAACACAGAGCAGGTCTACACATCACAGCCTACCCAGCTAACAGGGAACGTTCTCAGAACATTAGCTAACGTTCTCTAAAAGTTCTCTCACCATTCAAACATACCATTCTCTTAACACACCAAAAAACATTCTTGCAGCAACGCAAGTAGAACATTTTAATAGCAATAGCATTAATACAAGGTTTAAAAACTGGACGTTCTGAACGCTCCTAGGACAATTCAAACAAACTTTTTACCTTTTTGTTATTTAATGGGAATGTTAGGGAAACGTTCAAACAACCTAAAATTTTGAACTGAGAATTTCACATTAAGGCAAAGCTGGTGACATACCCAACAATACAACCCGTTTAGTTCTCTTGGTTGCTAGGAGACGTTAACAACAAACACTAGCAACTGCCTCAGATTGCGCCTCTCATTGAAAGTTTATGTTTTTGGTCACAGAAGAAAGAGAGGGTTGAAAATGGTCACGTGAAACTAAATCACGATGTTTTTGCCATAAGAAACCTCGACTGTCATTATAAATGGACTTCAGGGTGGAAACACAATGGTGTGGAAATGCAGATTATGGATCTTTTTGAAAGCGGTTTAACATACCAATGAGCGTCAAGGAGATAAAACAAAAGCCCTCAGCACAATGTTTAGGCACAAATCACAGCCGCGTTTCAGCATGTCGGTGCTTTAAAGCACCAAGACAACATTCTTTTCCTTTTTCGTCGATTCCCGTGACATGAAATGCACAGAGGCATCTTTGTTGCCATTTCCTGAAGCGAAATCCGTCGTACCATCAAAAGAAACTCCTGATTCTGGACCCTTTATCCTCATCTGTGACTTCCTGTTTTTTCTGTACTTTCATATCCGATAAATTCCCTGAAATGCACACATTTCACATTACATGCATATGCATTTATATTTACATATACGAATCTGGCAGATGTTTCTAACCGAGACGACTCACGAAGAAAGGTTTAATAATTAAAGATGAGAAAACAGAAGTGGGCGTCTGTCTGAGTCACTTCAAACACAACAGTGTTGCAAACAAAAGATGAAGTCACCAGACCGCCATGCAGTGACCTGAATCCACCCCTTTATTATCAGAATTCCTGAAACCGCACTTGGGAATGACATGCAACAGTGCTGCAGCTCTGGCACAGGAATCTTGGCACCTGCGGTTCTTTCCTCAGGAAAACCGGCCAAGTGCAACTAACGCCCAGAGTTCACCCACACAGAGGACAGACATGTTTTCTGGGTACATTTGCTGGATGGATACAGCACTGCGTGCAGTTCCGTTGGCCAGGACGATGAAGGATAATCGCAAAAACAACTGTATATTTTTCACAATGAAATTCACGTGAATGAAGCCGAAACAAACCTCCAGAAGTGAAGCTCAAAGCCTTCACACTTGTTCTTGCATTTCAGACACGGTGCTCCTGCTCCGATCTCATGGCCCAGGGTTACCTGCCAACACAGCACAGATAGTACAGCCGTTTATTACGCGTTTGTCACTGTCTGTGGAAACCCTGCTAAAGTCATTTTTAGCCATTTTGATTTACTGTTTTCTACAGTAGAAATCATTCCACATAATATAAAGAGCAATCTGTGAAAATATATCCTTAATATCTTTAATACTGAGTCAGATCATATCAAAGATTGAAATTATAGTTAAATTAATGAATGAAACCAAATTTTGCTCCCAATATCATCATTAGACATTAGCCTGGATGTCACAGACAGCATATTTTGCAACACTTGTCAGTGATGGGAGTCTTAATTGTTACATTAATTAATACCCAGAAAGTTATGCTAAATATTCAATATAGTCATATTGTTCTTTTCAATAATTTATATGAGGTTTCCAATGTTTGCAACCCCGTTACCAAAATTTGGAACATGTATAACAAGTGTTAAAAGCCTGTTTTGTGTGATGTTGCAATTTTCTAGCAATAAATAGAAAAAATAACAGACAGACAGACAGATTTGCATGGATAGGTGGGTCTATTGATAGATAGATTCAAAAGAACTCAGTTACTATTTAAAACAGTAACAAAAACAGACCAAAAATCCACATATTATGAATCATGACAGAATTTAGATCATGTTTATAAAGCCAGGAAGGTCTCTTAAAATACTCATCTACTTCAACACCCTGATCTCTGTACATGTGCAGCGTATACATCAGAAAGAGCCGAGCTGACAACAGTCTACTAAATATTGTAATCATATTATAAACCTCTTCAAATCCCTGTCTCAGCCATTCTCAACAGCTCCCTCGCTCAGATGGAAGACAGCCTTATAAGGTCAAATATTTACCAAGATGGAGAATGTCTGCAGGATGTCCGCACATCTCCTGTGCTTCACAGAAATGCTGAAACACACTGAGAGGGAACGTTCTCCGAATGTTTTCTAACGTTCCCTGCGAACTTTCAAAAACATTCTCGCTGTAACGTTAGCAGAACATGTTAACGTTTTCATATATCAAAAATGTCAATCTTAAGTAGTTAGTGGCAAGTTATTCCAAGAGCTTTCAAATGAACATGTTTAACGTTTTTGTTACTCAATGGCAACATTGGGGAGACGTGTAGGTATTATTTACACCTACGCCGTTTCCTAAATATTAGTGTGCTTGATTTTTAAATAATCTTTGTCTAGACCTAAATCTAAAAAGATTTTAATGTCTCTCTATCTTGCAAAGGTTTTCAACGAAAGGCTGTTCGTTGCAGTGCTGAGAACGGTCAACTGTGGTCGTGTCATGATCTTTACGCTTATTAACATTCACGAGCAACTGGTTATTGCTTTTTATTGGTTAAAGTTTAAGGAGGAAACTTCTGGAACTTCACACCTCAACCTCATCTTCTCGCCCAGTTTACAGCCCCGCGTACGTCACAACACATCTGACAACTTGAGCACCATGAAACACAAGTGTCACGCTTTAGATGCGGTCGTGGCGTGGCGTTGCGTTGCGCGGACGTGGTGCATTTGGTCTTGAGATGAACCCGTATCACACAATGCGTGGAGGGACAAGTGATTGAAACAACATCCAGTTTGCAGGACATACACGGAAACATTTATATATCAGTTTAACAAAGACACACACCCGAGAGTGTCACTGCACGCGTTTTTTTTCTGCCCAAAACAAAGAGTACCTGGATGTTCCGGCTTTGGTTGACTTCCTATATATCATGCAGTTCCTATTTCTTAATAATTGTGACCACACTGACACGGTCATAACAGGTCAAATGTTCCTCCACGTACAGTAGAACCAGCGGCTGTGGTTACCTTAGGGCGTTGCCATACTTCTATATAACAACCCTTTTGGACCGCGTGCAATCACTGGAGATAATATACGTACCTTTTTTATTTCTCTCTCGATCTCTATCATGGTTGAGCTTGTCGTGGGTCTGTGTCGTTAAACAGATGCGACTCTATGTCCAAGGGTAACTTGGTAACTCCTGCACGGGACTGTTACTCACCTCTGTCCCTTACGCTCAAATCTCACCCACGCCGCATCACACTTCCGCTGTTCAGCCAGTGTGCGGTTTCGATCAATAGGAGGCGAGTGCGATGCGCAGGCGACCAATCGGAGGCACGCGGGAGATGTCATCGTAACAAAGCGAAACAGTCGCGGAGAAGCAGGAATGAATGGACCGAGTGAATGCTGAAATCTGGGATTAAAAAACAGGAAAACAAACCTGCACATATAAAAAGCGTTAGGACTAAAACATGGATCATATTTACAGTTATATTTAAGATATTAAAGTGAATAAATTTAAAAAATATAAAATAGATGCATGTTCTCAAATATTTGAAAGCTATTTTTTTAAGTAAAAAACGGGATATTTATGGAACAGAGGGCAGAAAACAACATACTATCGTGTGCTGGACTCTATATAGAAGCTGTGGTTATTTAGTGTTGCTTGTACAGTGGGTGTGGTCATAGTAACAGACATCATAAGTTCTGCTTCTCTCTCTCTCTCTCTCTCTCTCTCTCTGTGTGTGTGTGTGTGTCAAGGTTTATTAATGATGTTTTTCTGATGTGCCTTAACAAAGACAACTTGAGAATCCCGCTTCATTCATTTGGTTGATTAAAAGCAGAGGAAACACGAAGCACACAACAGTGTAAAATCAAATGTGAAGCAAAATCAAACGGCTAAACTGTTTGGTTCCATGAGTAGTGCTGTGTTAGCTGTCTGGGTGTGTTTTTCCATGTAATCTTTGGTGGAGTTATTACTGACTCATTCAATAAAGAGACAAAACTGTCCTGTTTTTATCAGCTACAGGGGACATGTGGTCCGTAACCTCTGGTGCAAGGACATATTACGAGATAACAAAAAAATCAGTGTGTCGTTCATTGCTATATTAAGAAACTGGCAGAGAAACAGCTGCGATATTCTCATCCATTATAATCAAGCAGCACTGTTACGCTATGCAGCAGGCCTGCATTGGTATTTATCATATTTATCATAACTATCACTGTATTTGCATTTTCATTTGTATTTAAATATATATATTAATCAATAATAAAATGTAGCGCTTCCAGCTCTTCCGTTAAACACAGAACTACAGACGCTACACTTAATACGGTACTATACGTGTTCCTGTAGCTCAACTGGTTAGCGTTAGTAGCGCAAAAGGTCACAGGTTCGATTCCTACGGAACACACATACTGACGTATATCACAAACGCACTGTAAGCCACTTTAAAGCCGAATTAAAGCGTCTGGTAAATGTATTTATATAACATATGCTTTTGGCAATCAGCCACCCATTGTGTCTGACCAATTCTGAACGAGCCTTTAAGGGCTGCTATGCTGCGCCCTTACGCTACACTTTGACCTTTAAACTTGGTTTACCGAGAATGTTTGACAAAAATAATCTGGTGCATTGCTAATCTATGACAATAATCTGTGGTTTCCTCATACCTGACAACCACAAGGACTTGAAATAATAAAAATGAGACACAGGGTGTGTTTATCTATCATATTCTGAGTGAAATCATCACCCTTTTACTCATTGAATTAATAAAAAAAGTTCTTTTGATATTTAACTATATTTTATCATAACAATTGAAAAGTGGCCTTAGCACACTGCTTATCCAGCTAATGGGGAATGTTTTCAGAACATTGGCTAACGTTCTCTAAAAGGTTCATTAAAAATGTTTTTGCCGTAACATTGTTTTAACAGTACATAGTTGTTATAAATGTTGTATAAATATATATTATATATATATCATATATACACACACATATATATGTCATATATATATATAGTTGTATAAATGTTACAGACTTTTTAAAAAATGTTTGAATTACGTTCAAAAAACCAAGCAAAAGAACATTTTTCACGTTTTTGTTACTTAAAGGAAACATTAGGGAAACATTCTTACAACCTATTGTTGTTAGCTGTTCTTATTAAAATTAAATGCACTCTGCTAAACTAGCATTTACTGTTTAGTTCTTCAATAGACACTGAATCATGACTGAAGTAAAAAACAAATACTTCTTCGTTCCTCATCAACGTATCTTTAGTTTAATAGCGAAGTACTGTAGCGTAGCTAAACAGCTGCACTGCTCCCACTTCAACACTTCAACACTAATGTTGAGTAAGTTTGTGGGAACCAAAGCAGCAGGTTCGTCTGTCTCTGTTAGCACCACAACTACAAGGTCAACCACTATGGCAGTATATAAAGGGTTCTTAAGACTGCAGAGGGTTCTACTCTACGCAGCAAGATGAGGGTGTTGCTGGTTCTAGCCGCTGTCTTAGTGGCCGCCTTTGGCCAAGAGACTTTTGAGGGGTGAGTCCACAAATTTTGTTGCAGCTTCAGCTTGCAAAGTCTAAAATCCACTCAGTTTTTTTTTATTAAAAAAATACTAATAATAATATCCCAGCTAACAATTTTAGGTTGTAAGAACGTTTATCTAATGTTTCCATTAAGAAACAAAAATGTTAATGTTATTTTAAAAGTTCTAGGAATGTTAAAACGTTTTTTAGACATCGTATTAATGTCTTTAAATCTTCCACTAACTTCTTAAGAATAACATTTTGGATATATATGATATATGACGTTAAAAAGTTCTACTAACGATACTGCTTGTTTTTTAAAACTTCGAGGGAACTTTTAGAGAACGTTAGCCAACATTTAAAGTATGTTCCCTGTCAGCTGTGAAATAAACTGTGAGGTCAGGACAAACAACTCTTATGCTTAAAATACCTTTGCGTTTAAAATGCTTATGCATTATAAAAAAGAACAAAAAAATGAATTTAAGATATGTGTGTTTATCTGTTGATTACTAATCACTGGGTGTTTTGAGGGGGGGGAATATCATCATGGCTTTATTCACAGTGATATAAATGGTGTTGATAGATCTACTTTATGTAGAAAGATAAAGAAATTACTGGTTATAACTGTTCTGTTTGTGGCTGTGATTGGTGTAAAGCAACCGCTGGCCACTTTTAAGAGGTGAGTTTAGTAATACTGTCCAACTGATGTCAACACAGTGAATTAACCTCTTAAATCCTGCAAGGAATTCTGGGTATCAAAATAAATTAATAACAAACAAAATAGTCAGAACTCGTTGAAATCTGAGATTCCAAACCTATTTAAATCTATTTAAAGTGAACAATGTTTTAGAATAATAAAACAAAATAGGAAAAGTTCAGAAGTTGTGAATTAGAAAAATATATGTAGAAAATTCATCAGTACATTTTATAGGCTTTTGGACTTTGAATATTATAAACATATATACCAGGGCTGGTGAGATATTTAAAACACAGGGGTTAAATAATGCATTTGGGCTCTTGTAACATTATTGATTACTGATCATGTATTTGTCTGTGTAGACACCAGGTTCTGCGGATCACAGCACAAGATGCAGCTCAGATCTCTCTCCTGAAGGAGCTCTCAGAACAAGAAACTCTTGAGGTAAGACTTTAATCTTTATAAAACAGACAGTTTATATAACCAAACAGGGGCGCCGCTCGCAATTTTGGGCCCTATGACAAAATATGAGGTTGGGCCCCCCTAGTAGTGTTATTAATAATAAATCTCTGGGGGCCCCTAAAGGGTGTGGGCCCTTAGAATTGTCCTAACTTTCCCCCCCTTAGCGGCGCCCCTGTAACCAAACACTCTCCTAGCGTAACTCATTTCAACGACACTTGACTGACACACAATATAAAGTGTTTCTGTACATTTGTGTTGTGTTAAGCTGGATTTCTGGATGGGGCCCGTTCATGAGTCTCTACCTGTGGATGTTCGCGTTCCCTTCAACAGTCTCCAGACGGTCCGAGCTTTCCTGGCTTACCATCACATCCAGTATCGTGTCATGATTGAGGATGTCCAGGTAAGACTGTCTCAAAGCTGTCCTTACAAATACATTAAAATAACGTTAATTTCCGTTTTGATCGTCACAGTTATCATAACGTTTGACAGATTCACACAATCGTCGTTGAATCTTAGTTGACATGTATTGGTAATGATCTTTGACTGAGTGTGGAGTTCCACACAGTGTGGAGGTTTCTGGTGATGGTGTTCCTCTTGCACCACAAGGTTTTGCTGGATGAAGAGCATCATCAGAGGTCAACATCTCTTGCTGTTAGTACTGATGACTTCATCTACACTAACTACCATGACCTGAGTACTGTAAGTACAAACGTTTGTTACCGCATAACATTAGCTTCTGACTCTGTCTGGCTTGCTTATGAGGTATTGCACGCTATCTTATTTTTACATGTATTTTTTTATGTTTTCAATTCATTTCTGTGTGTTTCTTTCATAACAGTTTAGCAAACAAAGTACCTCTCAGTAATTTTGGCATTATTATGCTGGTTTCAGATTTTCCTATTTATGAATATGCTGGTGGCAGAGAACAGTGATCTGGTCAGCCAGATTGTGATTGGTCAGAGCTACGAGGGCCGCCCCCTGAATGTTCTGAAGGTAGACCACAAGCCTAAACAATACTCTTATATATAAGAAGAATGTATGTGTTACGTTTCATTCTGAGCTGATGTTGTGTGACTCCAGTTTAGCACTGGAGCAGGTCGTCCTGGTATCTGGATCGATACTGGAATCCACTCCAGAGAATGGGTCACACAAGCCAGTGGAATCTGGTTCGCCAAGAAGGTAAAACACAATTCTTCTACTGTCTCAGCAAATAGAATATTTCTAAAACTGTATCTGTTTTCATACACCTTATACTGCATTAGACTGATAAGCATGTTCAACAATAATCTAATTTTTGTTGAACAATAATCCAATATATAAAGACAGACACTTTTATCACCACTTAAAATATCACTAGCGTTTATCATTACCTGCACAGCACCATTAAATTCACACCATACAATTTTTCTCATTTCTTATTCTCAAATTGTTTTGCATATAGATTTTCCTCTTCATGTAATTTAATTTCTGCTTTCGTGTGTTGTTTATTTTCTGCTGCTTATTTGTTTGTTCTGGTTTTGTTCTCAATCGTGTATATTTTCTACTCCGCTGTCTTTGTCATTTATTGTCTGTTGCCCTTCTACCTCATCTTTCTCCAGATAAGTCACCGAAATAAGAATTTAATTGTATCTTGTGCCCGTGACAAAAAATCATAAAATATGATGAGAATAGATTTGGTAGTACAAACAGAAATAGACTCAAGCGCAAATTGTATTATTTTGTTACATCAATACATTTGTGTATTATTTAATATTATTATTTATTTTGTGCAGATTGTGACCGATTACGGACGTGACCCCACCCTGACAGACATCCTAAACAACTACGACATCTTCCTGGAGATCGTCACCAACCCGGACGGCTACCAGTACACTCACACCTCTGTGAGTCATACAATCACAACAGTGACAGTTTCATTTAACAGTTATTCTTTATAAAAAATCCCAGCTAACAACTTTAGGTTGTAAGAACGTTTCCATTAAGGAACAAAAACATTAAAAATGTTATTTTGAATGTTCTAGGAAAATTCTAAAGTTTTTTAGATGTTGTATTAACATTATTGCTTGGTTCTAAGAACGTTATTCAAAATGTTTTCATTCTGTAATGTTTTCATTATGTAATGTTTTTTAAATTAATTTTTTTGACACACATAATATTTAAAATTAAACTTCTACAGATGTTACTGTTAGACCTTTTTGATAGCGTTCGGGGAACTTTTAGAGAGCGTTAGCTATTGTTCTGAGAACGTTGCCTGTTAGCTGGGATGTCACACACAACCTTTGATTTTTTACCACTAGCTCTCTCTCCCTCTTTGTGCTCTTCAATTGTGTAATACGGTTGTTTAATTGGTTAAGAACCGCATGTGGCGTAAAACCAGGAAACCGAACGCCGGCTCCATCTGTGTGGGAGTTGATCCCAACAGAAACTGGGACGTTGCCTTTGGAGGTGAGTTTGCTTCTGTTCGATTTGTTGAGTCGTGTTTGCGGTCTAAGAAAGCATGTGACACCTTCTTGTTTTGCTCTGTGTCTCATCTGTAGGTCCAGGTGCCAGCAGTAATCCCTGCTCTGAGACGTACCGCGGGCCCAGCGCTCACTCTGAACCAGAGGTCAAGGCTATTGTGGATTTTGTGAAATCTCACGGCAACATCAAGGCTTTCGTGTCCATTCACAGCTATTCCCAAATGCTCCTCTATCCGTACGGCTACACGAGCACTCCTGCCAAAGACCAGGATGAACTGGTAAGTTTCAAACAGCCCAGCTAACTGGGAACATTCTCAGAATGTTGGCTTATGTTCTTTGTAAGTTCTCTCAAAGTTATCCAAAACGTTCTTGGGCTAACGTTAGTACACCGTTTTTAACATTGC
>JAZGTJ010008908.1:0-20247 GCA_036877575.1 Botia almorhae | reverse complement strand
AACGTTGTGTTTCTGCTTTAGGGATGTAATGAGTTTGGGAATCTCCTTGGTGGGCCATCAGAAGAAGATCATGAGCAGTATACAGACTATGAGAGCCCAGATGCTTCATCTTCACGGCACGGGCGTTCAGGTGTGATGGGCGTCAGTGGCCCCTCCCCCCTCCCGGTCCGACAAATTAGAACTCTCCAGGACAGCACTGCAGAATGTGTGACCAGTGATATTCACAGGACAAAAATACAAAAACACAAATTGACAGCAAAGAAAACACTTGCCGCACCCTTCCGGGTGCAATTAACCTTCCAGAACTGGCAGAACAAAATCATTCCTTTGTTTTTGGCGAAGGATTTTTTGGCAAAGGTGCTGCAAACCAGGAAACGGAGAGATGAGGACACCGAAAACAGGCAAAGGCGAATCACATGGACATTGATATCTCAAAGCTCCAAAGAACTCATGACAACACATTGAGACGGAGCGTTTGCGGGGATTTTTATGCTTTGTACGGACTATCCTGACTTTAGCGTCAGATGTTTGCGAATTTGCTCATAGTTGGTATAAATTTCTCTGGTTTCTGTTTTTTATCAAAAAGGTGAATATAAATACTAGCAAATCAATTGTTATAGGACGTATCTGAAGTGAATTTCGAGAGTTTTTTTATTTGTTTTGATTTGTAAAAACCACATTAGGATGATGTGGTACGTTACTCTTTTGCTTAATTTGTGTTAGCTTTCTTGGATTATGTTACGGAACCGACAACAGGGTAAAATGTCTCGTCTGGAGGAAAAGAGACAGAACCAGAGGCTGAAGTTCGACAGAAGAGGTTTGTCTTTCCAGCCAGCACTATTTACATGAAGCTCTCTCTGGATGGAAGCATTGGCTATGAGTCTATCTGACCTAATATCCCACAGCTTTTTACAGAAATGGTTATATGAAGCTCCTAAGGGTTTTTTTCTTTTCACTTATTGCATTCTAGCCCGAGCAGACAGTTTAGGTGTATTTTATGATCCTACATGACAAATAGGAGTACAAAGACGATTGAGCACCACATCAGGTGGATTTTTTTAATGTAAGAACAACTATTATGGTGGCAATATTCTTTATACATTTATATTTACCACACGAATGGATTTGATCTCATCAGTGCTGTTGTTGAATGTGTCCGTTTCAATATTATTTACCATAATACAGGTTTCCAAACAGACGAAAAAAAGAAACAAACAAAATCAGTGTCCAGTATTTAGTTTAATTTAAAATTAATTTTTACATTTTAGATCAATTTTCAGTAAAATGTTTTACTGACTTTATTGTTGTGGTGTAAAGGAGTAATACTGCCTTAAAAAGTCAACTATTGCTCTTATTTTTAGGTATTTAGATTTTTGGTGAGATCATGGCAGAGTTGGGGAGAGACTGACCAATATGAGCAATAATCACTTAAGGCTGAGACATTTTGAGGTGCTGTATAGATTTTTACTATCTACTGCTTGGCAGACACTAATCAGCAGTGGTACTATAAAATACTATAATATAAAATTTTACGAACTTGGGAGTTGTTGTTGTTATACAGTACATGAGGTTGAATGTATATTGTTCTCCTCATGTTTCCTCCACCCCTACTGTTGTTCTGAAAATAATGAGGTTTAATCTGATCTTTTAGTGCCATAACTGGAGGCACTTTTACAAATGAATGTTTAATTCATCCAGAGCATTTTGTCAAAGTTTGTTTCAGTTGCTTTTTACTTTACAAAATACTGCTAAAATGTTGGTGGGCTGCCATAGTATTCTACCATTTTACTGAGCTTAGAGCACAAAAGTGTTTTATTTTTATTGTGAAATCAGGAACGACACATTTAAAACCTACATAACACAATGCATTGTGTTTTGCGCTATTCTAGTGATTTGAGGATGTCCTTTTGAACCACAAACAGCTGTGCCAACCTGTGCCATTATTCTTGATTGTGTGTGTGTCAAAGCACAGCCGCTGGAGCACAGCATCACTGGAGGATTTAGCTGAATGTTTGACTATTTTGAAAAGCCATCATTTAATGTGCTGTCTCAGTGCTCTATTGTCAGCCAGCGTTAAAACCCGAACCCAGCTGGTTTGTGTGCTTGTGTGTGTCCCTCACAGATCATATCATGCCCTGGTTAGGGGTCTATCTCCCATCCACTCTCCCTCTATCTCGCTAACCTCAGCACCGAACCATGCCAGGCCTTTGAATTGAGTGCGAGCGGAAAGGCTCTTGGTCAGCACAAACCTCCTGAGCTTCAGTGGTAGCTGCATTCACTCAGTTCACTCTCCCCATGCTCTGATCTCACACTCCGGGCCTCCCGGGGCCCCTTACAGGCCCTTACCCTCTCTGTATGGATCCGGGGCCCCTGTAGAGACAGCAATTTGAGCCAATTTGAGATTAACGCCTGGATTCAATCAATCCCACATTGAGGCCATCATACGGGTCAATGACAACTCTGTCAGTTTTTCTTCTTTTTTGCTTTGTGCTAACTTTGTTCTAACTTTTTTGATAGTAGCAGAGGTTTTGTCATGACAGTCTTTGCTGTGGATTGATTGGGTTTATGGTGCACCAGGGTATCTTGTTAAGAAGAAAGACATTAAATAATGAGACCCCACCTAGACAAAACTGAAATGGAATATTCCAAAGAGTTCAGCACTGTTGATTGTGTCGGAGTAATCACAAAACCAGAGGACGATTTGTATATGTTCTAACTGTAAAACTTGTATATTTTATTTATAATTGTTTTTTCCACTTAAGTATTCTGTAGTGAGCTCATTGAAAATGCACTATATTTTTCTATCTCACATGGAGCTGATTATCGCTACCCTCACTATTTCAGTTGTACATAATTTCTCATTTAGGACCAAAGAGAGCTAATAGGTTTCCATTTTAGATTTGTTTTGTTTGTTTGTTTGTTTTACTATTTTCTCTTTTAGGGTGAAAATGTACAGTGAAAATTGAATTGTCAATTTATTATTTATTTTTCTGTGGCAAGAAAATGGAGAGTATTCATTGGTCAAAAAAAGTATTTTCCCCAACTGAGAAACTGTATGGTCATTTTACCTTGACGATTTCTTGTTACATAGACCTTTTTTTGATTTGTAACCTTTGTAATAGACTGTACATATATTTTTGGAAATATAATGCAATCTCTATAGCTGTGTCTCTGCGTTTGATTGGTGTGATTGATAATATTAGCGATCCACGATTTTTTGCTTCCCTGCTAACATTACATATTGACAAAAAGGGAGAGAGAGAGGGGGGAAGAGAGAGTTGTTTGATGACCCTGCTCATGACAGGATCCTGGATCATGTCATTAAAAAGACATTATCCAAAGCCTCCAACATGGAAAGATTAAGCCGTGGCCCCTTTGGGAGTTAAACATAGAGGCCCTAATGGATTTACAAAGATTGTATCTCTGCAGATATTTGTATTTCTTTTATTAACTCAGGGGGAATCTTAACCACATCTTGTTGAAAACACATAACTTAAACGCACATTGTGACGTGACATTTCCAGTTTGGTATTTTTTGAGTCAAGATTCTACTTCCAAACACTTTTCTTTAGGGAAAAGATCAAGCATCAAGGTGTGATCAGTTGTGTAAAAGATGATCTTTTGCAAGTAGGAAGAACATTTTCAAAGTAAAAGTTTAAGAGAGGGAGAAATTAGTGGGAAAAGCACACAATACACTCAAGCTTGAACAATCAAATTGTTATCTTGCAATTTACATCTAATGAAACCCTCAGCAATCAGATATAATTTTAGAAGCTAAAAATGTCTGAAAAAACATAGAAATGAAAACCCTGAAACTTGCTTTCTAGCACATCTCTGAGAGAGGCTCACGACTCATGGCTCACGGTTTAGATGACCAAAATGCATATTGACCTGTATATTAGGTGCTTGGGGGAAATCTGGCAGTGACTCTTTCTATAAACCGCTCTACATGTGAGAAAAAATTAGATTTGCCATAGAAGAAAACTTAATAGGTGATTTTTGATAGCAAATCAAGTGAGAGCCAAAGCAAGATGATAGCCAGCTGTTGTTTTAAGGTTCACGTTTCCATTTTTTTTGTGTTGGTTGTGCAGTTTGATTTACTCAGAGTTTTAAACGACAGAATTAACAAGACCCTGAATGGAATGGCACATTTAGTTGACCCACTGTTATTTAATGGACCTGTTTTATCATTTTACTATTCTGTACCTAAAAAAACATAAACACTGTTGCCGTATCAAAACATTATCTGTTTGACTATTCCAATCACACTGACCCAACAACATTGTCTTATTTGAGGTGGGACGTGGGAAGTGTTTGAATAGAAAAACTTGTCAGCTCCAGTCTGATAATTTAGCAACTTTACCAAAAATTAAATGCTCCCGAGTACCACAACCTGTTCTAAATATAGCAAATATAAGCAAAGTATCCAGAGCCCTTTGTGTATGCAATATTTTAGTATGGCGGCGTGTACTATGTATGTATAATGTAAGACAGAGAGGGGTTAGTAGTTGATTCTGTTTACTGCGGTTGAGCTTAGACATAGGGGTATATGTGTGTTTGACATTAATGAACTGAGGTAGCTGTTGTGAACTGTTCATTTTGTCAGGTTTACAAGTGCTACATGGCTTTAACGCACTCAGACGTCAGATTCAACTAATGAAAACAGCTCAGCATGAAACCTGCTGAAAGTTCCCTAGAGAACCAATCCAACTCGACTGTACAACAGAGCGCAAGGACATTTAAAGTTACAGTACACAAAGGGCAGTTGATCATTCTTTTCAATGAGAACAATTAAATTAATCATCAGTCATTCAGTCTCAGTAATGTCATTGTATGGTCATCCAAAACCCAAAGGTCCAACTACACTTTGATACAGTGTGTGTGCATATTGTGTGTGTTTTGGCCTTCTTTTATTATTTTATAGTTTTTAATATACTCATTCCTTGCTGGTTATACAATATGCATGGGAATGTGATGTACCGTATAATTGGCAAGGTGTAGAAAGTTTATGGGTAGTGATTATCATCCACATGCACTGTAATGCAATAATGATAGTGAGTATTTTTTTCCAATGGATTATAATAACATTAATAATCAGCCATTCCTATCAACATGGTGAAAAGGAGACATCTTTTCCTGCTGCCATGTGACCCGGATGAAGCCACTCAACTCGGGACATGTGCAAAGATAACGCATATCCATTTACGATGGATATCTAGTGTTTCTCCTATGTAATGTTATAAGTCAGTATTATGTTTATTGTCTGTTATATATCAAAGCGTTAAGGGGTAAATTGAGATTAATATCAAGACTGGACTATTGTATTAAAGAAACATAACAAAAGCAGCGTTATGGATGTATATTAGCATGTTTATATCAGAGCTGCAGGTAATCACAGCTGCTAATAAAAAAAAAGACCTGCATGACTGCAAATGTGATTTTTTGCAATAGTTCAATGGACAATGAAAGTATATATTTAAAAAAAACAGGTATCCAAAAAATAAATCTGAGGAGAATGTCACAGATTCGGGATCTGCTAGTTCAAAATATGGATCCAAGCCTGTTACTAATTCACAAAAAAGTCACATTGCTACCAAGGACAGCTACTAAATAGCATCTTGGTCACAGTATCGTTTCTATGGTTACTGTGTTTGTAAAGTGATACGGAACAGTAAAGTGCTCTGATCCTATATCAGCATTCTCAGAACAGCTCTCGTCCAATCAGATTCAAGAACCGGAACTAACCACTGTATAGTGTATATTAAAAGACCTTTAAGCTCAGTTTCTATCATATCACTACTACACCTAGAGGCTTTCAGTCAAGGCGATCTAAGATCCGCACATTTCCTTTTTCTCATGGCACCTAATGGCATTAAGTATTTAAAGGATCCAGTAAAATATGTCACCTCTATGCCATCCTCTCCTATCTCCTGAGCAGATGATAAGTTTCACAGGCTGGCTGATACCTCCTCTGATAGGTCTGCCAGATATGATGGTTTCCTCAAAGGCATGCAAGACCAGGATGAGTAATAGGGTTGCCACCATTAGGTGGCCTGTGGCACAGACAGCTCATATCTGGAAGGACAGAGATTTCATTTAGGATGGTGAAATGACTGCAGGTGTGGATGGAACTGAAATGGCTGCCACGCCAATGGCACTCGCGGCATCTCCAAAGAGATTTTAAAGGTCACCAAGATAGATGGATTAGCATTTTATTTCCAAAACTGGGAAGCAAAACGGGCTCTTATGAATTTTAAACTATGAGAACTGGTTTTTCATTTGAAAATATTGAATTTTTTCATATTTGTATATATTGAATATATTATATTGTTCATATTGTACCGTACTGCTGTCGTGTGGTAGAAAGATAGTGTTTTATTCATGGAGAGAAGACAAATTAAAATTATTATCAAAGGATATAAATTGAATTTATATTTGAACCTTAACTATAATAGTACATAAAAGTCTGAATCCGAAGAACTCTTTTTTTGGGACAAAAGGACAGTGGATGGAGAGCAAGAGAAATCTAGCATATGTGACCTTCACAATATGCACAGGTCGAGTGTCTGGATCTGCGTGGGCTTTCTGGATGAGAAGGGTCAGCGATGGGGGCCACGCGAGTGTCAGCTCTGCCTCAGACTTCACCAGACAGTAATGCAAGGCACGGAATGCCCAACAGATGGGAAAAAGCCCATTGTGGAGATGTGTGACAGCATTGACACCATTATCAGTTCATCTCGAAAAAGATGTGGGATATTATTCATAATAATAGGCAGAGCATGGAGAATCCCCGAAGCTTTGATGGTCTTGGATATGAGATGAATAGAGATCTGTCAATCTCAGTATTATCTGATCACTGAAGAACAGTATTCAAATAACTGACAGCAGTTTGCAGTTGATTCCTGGTTGATTTAAATGTAGATGATACACAAATATGGTCACGGTCTACATATAGCTGTATCAATAATGAAAATATAAAATAACATTTTGTTACAAGTGTTTCTTTGATAGTTAATCAGTTAAACTATAGTCAGCCATTGGTGCATGTCCCCAACAGTATAGCCAATTACATGCAAAATACATATGCAAAAATACGCATTATTTATCTCCTGGTTCCAATACAAATGATCAAGGTTGGATTTTATAGACTTTAGGACCTCATCAGTCTTGCTACTCTGTGTGTACATTCTGTGTGTTCACCAACTTGATTTTCTGTATCGTGTAATGCTGTGCTTTGAGATTTGCATCATTACTTGTTTTTTTTCCGGCTTTATTACTGTAAAGCTACTCTGAATCAATCTGCATTACAAAAAGCACTAGATAAATAAAGGTGACTTGACTACTATACGGATAATTGACTGAACACATACTCTGGATTATTTTGAAAATCAGTTGCTTACAAAAATGGAATTTGGCAAGCACACTCCTTAAATTTTGCACTCCTTAAAAATCTGAAGTTTAAGTAATGGCATTCTGAACTAATTCATTTTATTCATGAACAGCACTGAGAAAGGCATCCGTATGTTAACACAAAACATTTTTTATAATTTCTTATGGATATTCCTATCTCTGTGCAATTGCCTTGTTTTTGCCCAAGTGCACATTGCTGTACAAACATACACAACAATCAGTCTGAATGAACAACAATATGCAGGAAAATGGCAGAGGAGCACGAGCTGGGACTTGAATATGAAATGGTTTATCTGCAGTAGTTAGCAGCAGAGGTGCTAACAGATGTTTGGCTAACGCTCTGGTAGGCTGGCAGGTTCAGAGAAACTCAGCTGATAGCAACTGCAGCAAATAATCACAGCTTACTGTGACACAACACTCACGCACTCATATGAATAAAAGATAGTCATTCGGTCAATGTGTTTTAAAGGAGCTTGCAGACAGACCGACAGACAGACAGACAGACAGACAGAAAGAAAGAAAGACAGAAAGAAAAAAGAAAGAAAGAAAGAAAGAAAGACAGAAGGGACACTGGTACACCACCCAGTGAGCAGACTAGGTCAATACCCTGATGCCTCTGTAGGGGGTGTTGATACCGAAGCCATTGATTGGGTCCCAGTGTGTTACTGATGTGTTTAAATGGGAACACAGCTAAACTTTAAGAAGGGAAGCTGAGTTCTAAGAGGCAACAACAGAGATTTGGTATTGATTACTCCCAGGGGTACGAGGCAGTGTAATCCCACCGCAGCACGAGAGAATTCACTATAACATTCTTTTAAATTGAGCTATCTTCAAGATCAAGGGAGGACTATTATGGCTTTAAGGGCTAGAAAGGTAATACTACAGTTTAGCTCTCATTGTTATCATGGATGTATGGTTTTCTGGTTAATAGGTATGGGAGCACTTCGGGTAATTTATAAGCAGTAACAGTAGGCGCAAACAAATTATTTTATCCTCCAAACTAGTGATCATGTGATTATGAGCATGTGACTGTTGCTGGTTTTGCTGTCATAATGCTTTAAGCCCAAATGTGGTTTATGCGAATTAGAGTCTCTTTAAAATTAAATGTTGTATTAGTGCTACTGCTTGGTTATAAAACATTATTCAAACTTTTTCAAGTTCTGTAATTTTTTCAAACATTCCACTAACAACTTAGTTAAATAATGTTTTCATGTATGATATATGAGGTTTAAATAAAATAAAAATTAACATGTAAATAAACATTACTGCAAGAACATTTTTAGAGTTTTAAAGAATGTTAGCCAAAGTTTTTAGAATGTTACCTGTTACCTAGGAAAAGATCTTATGAAATTTCTATATATTATTCCTGGACTTTGAATTTAAAAGGGGGTGCATGTTAAAAATTTCTATAGATTATGCTAAAATAATATCTTGAGCCAATAACCAAAATTTACCATTATCAGAATTGCAAAAAATTGGAGTTTGCCTTTATCAGGCTTACACAACAACATAAAAAGCTTTTCTGCATTGTGCTTTGTCGACCTCCAGTGTATTGTCTTCCTTTTTGAAAAACTGCCTTGATGATGTATGGAGTACATATCCCCTTCTAACCCTATGTAGTGTATTCATTGTAAACTAGGATAGCTTACTGTCACCTTTACCTGTGGCACATTGTACTTGGTGATAAGCATCATGGGAAATCATGTCCCTCTTGACCATGGCTCATAATGTTCTGGGTCTAGCGTTAAAACCTGACCTCAGCAATACAGTTACAGTATAGCTAACAGATCAGTAAATACATGTTCTGCTTGTACCTTTGGGAGGTAACAGATAAGAAATTCTTCAGAAATGCTGTTCACAATTTGTATTTAGACCTGTGGAAGACAGAAGATTAAACTTTCAAATTATGGTTTGGCTATGAGTGACTTAATGAGTTAATTAATGTTGCTTATTGCCTACACACAGTAACACAAATAGGACACTTGAATAAAGCAGACTTAACACAACTAAATTCAACACTGACAATAAAACTATGAGTTTGACAATAACATGTCGGCTAAAGGCCAATAGCTTAATAACAATCACGAATAATATGTTTGTTACATGGAACTATTTTGTACCAATAATTATCAGTAATAAATAAAATACATTTTATAATTTTATAATGCTGATTTAATCTGATATCTTTGATATACTTCCTCACACAATGCATTCTGGGATACGTGGAATGCTGCCTTAAGTTTGTTCATATCCCAGGAGGCAGCATAATAAAGACTTTTTGGAACAGCCTTTGCGTCATGATGTTATGCCCCAAATTTTGCCTCTGTAGACAGCTCACTAGATTTTGGAACAGAGCAATTATGTTTAAAGAGCTCAACTCCTACTGGCTGTTTTCTTTCCATATTTATGTCTATATATGCCTATGGGCCAACATCTACAAATATTCCCTCTTGAAACACATTCTGGGTTTTTTAATGCAGTGAACATCAGCAACAGTTTACATAATTCATCACAGATCGCATTTATGCAGATTCCATGATTAGTAAATTAACCTCTTGGCCTCCATTCAGGAGTAATTGTTCAGGAGAAATCTTGATTTCGGTTCTGATGGTTGATGCCGTTTGGTGAGTATCGCAGCTGTCAGCTGTGTCGTACATCTGCTGGAAGGGATTAGGGTTGAAGCAGGGTACAGTAAGTTCACAGGCACTGTGGCAGTACGGGACTGTTTTGTGGCAACTCTTAACAGAGGAATGCCAGTCTGATGTATGCGCAGCTCATATAGTTAAGATTAAGAACTTTTATCGAAGAAGTGAGATCATTGAACGCTTACAAGCGCCACACTTTCCATCGCGTTCATTATACCCTGAAATAAACCAGACGCTTTGTGTTCCACATGACGATATATGATGGTGAAGTGCAGCGACTGGTGAAATAGTTTTCTTTACTCACTAAATAAAGAATATGGTTCAAAGACCAAACTTACCATTCATGGAAGAGAGAGGAGCTATTTAATATTCTTCGTCTTTAGTCTCCATAGACACAAATACAGCAATGTGGGATATTTCATCGCATTGTCCTGACTGGTTTCGTGGCATGCATCCCAGGCAGAATAAAGCCCCTAAAATACATCTCAGAGATTTGCATATGATTACTTTTCCTGTGCTTGTGGCCATATGTTCTACGCGTGTTAATTAGTTTATGGGGGGGAGATGGAGAGAGAGAACTGCTGAAAGGGAGTTGTTTGCTGTCCAGGAAGCCCTTCAAACGTAAACATGTTGGCTGGGGGGTTTAAAAGAGGCTCACTAGCCAATCTAAAGTGAAAAGGACTGAGATTAGAGACTGTTGTTGATGCTTTATCTGTGGTCGGTCCAGTGGATGTGTCAGAGTAGGACTGGCTGCTGGCTGATGGTCATCTCTCTCATCCAGACTGTCACCATAGGCAAGCTGATCCCTGATGCTGGGTTTCTGATCCTTCTCTTGCCCTCCTGGAGTTGACTCTCTCGTGTCCAATTTCATTTGTCTGTACTGATTTCATTCGTCCTCCTAAAGAGACCTGGCTGCTTTAGCCCAGTAGCCCTTTTTCATAAACTTTTGCTTTATGTTGCTCACTGGAATACTCGTGTACCATTTGTGTACATGCATACTAGAATATATATATATATGTAACAGTTGTTGCACAGTATATCTAAAATTCACAAGCCTCTCCACCCTCTTATACATAAGCATCTTTGTGTTCAAATACTCCCCCTGCAAAATCAATAACATTTCTTAGATAAACAGATATTATAGCAACGATTCTGCATCACATACAGTTCTTTAATTTTGCAGTCCTGTGTTTACACCGAGGGAACTCACTGCTATCAGAGAGGAATAGCAATCAGTATGCTGTGAGGCATCTCAGAATGCAATCGGCTGATCTCTGAGCTATTTCTGTATGTTGCCGCGTGTAAAGATGTCTATCGTTCCATGGGGAGAAAGTCTTTGGTTTGGCATCTGTAGGTCACAGGAGGTATTGACAGAAAATGTTTCCTCACACATAAGTAGAGCAAATTCCTCTATTTCAGAGGTCAGTGCCGCAGGACGTCTCTGCTTCTGCGTTGAAGAATAGCAATGTATTGGTTTAAGATTAAAATGTGTTTACTTTTCATTTTATTTTCCATTTTCAGTTCACCCCAAAATTGAAAATTCTGTTATTATTTACTCACCGCTGCTTCGTTCCAAACCCTTCTGACTTCATTTCTTCTGTGAAGGAAATAAGTACATGAGTTTTCATTTTCTGTGTACTGTCCCTTTAAGATGGCAATTCCAATTCTGTTTCCATGGTGAGCGCTGTCAAATGCGACCTCAATTAAAACCAAAACTTAACTTGGCTCAAATTTCCCTCCGTTGAACATCCAAAAAGTACAAACCAAGAAGGCTTTAAAGATCAGCCATTAAGAATTGTTTGATTGCAGCCAATGGGCAAAACACCACCATCCACCTAGCCAGACAGCCATGCCATGTCAAAATGGATCAAGACTGTTATTTACAGTTCTGGATTTTCATTGGATGCACACAGTTTGTTTTGGATACTAATACAAATTGTATTTTAATGTGTCATTAAAATAAACCTATAAATCACCAAATGTAGTAAAGTGTAGTAAAGTGTAGTAATTGGGGTTAAGAGATTTACTGGCCTCATTGGAAACGTAATCCTACTTTTCTGGACAGGAGAGCATGGAACAGAGGAGAAGTCCTCTGGTAAACATGACAGAAACAGACTTATTTATTTTTTTCCTCTTCCCACAATTACCACTTTCAGTGCCACTGCAGTTCAGAGGAATTCCTCAGAAGATTGAAACACGGGTACTGCAGAGTGAAGCAGAGGTGTCAGAATGCAAAATGAATGGAACATTTTACTGCTTTCAGACCAAAAATTGCCATGAGAATTTAACATTAGGTTGTTTCAATTGCTTCATTATAAACAGTGAAGTAATCTTTGATGGAGTGCCTGTTAGGCTTAAACATTCACATAGCTTGACACAGACACAGAAAACATGAATATGGCAATGCACGCCTCTTGAATTGATCATCAGGGTAGTTGGTGGGAAGACTAGGTGTGGACACAACTTAAATGGTTTTGGTTTTTGATAGAATTAGAGGATTTCTCTGGGCTCAGCCTCTGCTTTGGTGAGCGGCCGGGAATGCCAATGTCCCTTAAATATTCCATGCATTTTTGCCCGGGGGCGGATGAGTGTGCAGGAGAATCATGGTTTTATAGACACACATTTTAAGACAGCTGGATGTGGAATGCACAACGCTGTCCTGCTTGGCAGAAGCTGGCTTAATTATATGAATACATATTACGGTCACCCCATGAGGCTCAAATTAAATACATTCCAATCTGATTACAACAACAACAAAAAGGACTGGCTATAGAAACATTTTGTTATTTCGCAAACCAAAAAACGAGGCTAATTTGCGAGCGAGAGGTGAAGTTATAAGAGACATTTGTGGGTGAATTCACAAAGCAATTGCAGCAATTTTGCAAGCTGTATTCCAACTTAAATGCCTGCCTCAAAAGGTATTTTGTAAAAAACATTGGTGGACATTTTTTAACAATCATGGGCAGCAGTAATTCATTAACTGACAGAGAAGTACGTTATAACTGGGCAAATATCCAGACAGAGTACAATTTCAGCATTTTAAGAAGCTGATTCAGGTTCACATTAATAAAGTGATGCTTTATGGTCCCGGATCACAATAATCTGCTGCATCATCCACAACCTTGAACTCAAGATAAGGAACTGCCATGTGCAAATTGTATTAAGCACAAATTTGTTTTGGCATGTTTCTGATTTCCATTATTGCTTAAGTGAATTAGCTGCTTAAACAATACAGACAGCATGTGCAATGTGCAAAATTACAAGCTAGCATAAAGAATTCCCAACTTAAATTTTTAATTATGATTTTAAATTTGTAATATGTCTGAAGTTTGGAGAAAAGCCTGCTTGTGGCTTTATACATTGTTATTGTGATTCATGATGTTGCCATATAATTTCTATAGTAAATACCCCTGTATTTTGACATGAAGTTGAATTTACCTGGCATTCCACAGCAACCAGAATCTATTAATAACCCTGCTGTCATGTTGTTGTTGCCGCTGTGGAACTTTGTCTTAATGACCGCTCTGAAATCTTATGCAAACGAACATAAATAATCAACGGTCTATCAGCTTCACTGAATTCCAGCCGATATATTTACTTATCTGAAATGCGCCTCTGGAATGTTTCAGAAGTTGTTTATTTGATGAGCTATTGCAGTTTTCGTGTAAATCCCATTAAGCGGCTTCAGAAAAGCATATATTTGTGATTCAGCTGATGCAGATCGTTATGATTAATCAATAGTGCATTAAAGTAAAGTTCAGTGCTAGAGTGAGTGGGAGTTTAGTCTCCAAGCTTCAGACTGGCTAAATCATTAATAAAATGTTAGGAATGGGGGTGGTGATGTATCGAGGTGTCATTTACCCATTTTCTCAGCGCTCTCCCCTTGAGCTGCGCTAAATTCACCAACAATCCAAAATAAGCAAGACATCAAATGGATGAAAAAAATAGAGATTTCTATTAAAAAAATTCTAATAGTATTTTATTGGGATCCCAGAGCTGTATATCTTTTTATTAGTCAAGTACACTCCAGTCCAAAGACAACCTCTCTTTCCCCTTGGGATTTTGCTGTGACTTTCCTTCTGTCAGCCCCATTTAAGGTTGGAGGTGGGTTGAAAGGTATCACGGCTCTAATAGGTGCACCGTGACAATGAAAGCACATTAACCTGCTTGCATGAGCTCGCAGCTCATTACTGCTGTACAGCTTAGCAGGTCAGGTTTGGCATGATCACTGAGCTCAGCACCAGCGCTGCATGACCTGCTGCTGTCGGCCGCTAGAGATCTGTGAGTCTGGCAGGGGTTGAACGAAGATGTCAAGTGCACTGATGGATTCCAAACCCATTTTAAATTATCCATAACCAAGAATATTAAACTAGAAAACCGAAAGCTGCACGCACTGAAACCGCTTTCTTTGCTAAAGCTGCCAACAAAAGAGAGGATAATAGCTGACCATAGACAGGACTCACAGTCCCTGTTCCCAGCATGCACCTCTCTCCATAATAGCCTTTTCAGACACACATCTAGAGACTTAGACACTGTGATCTAAAGGGGACTGCTGGGAAATTAAATGCAGGCGAGAGTAACAATGCCATAGAAGATTTTGGAACCATGTGTGGAGACAAACTGAGAGCTTCATTGTCCGCCATCCAAACTTTTTGTGCTTGATTCCTTCAAAAATTTGGAATGTCTTCAATTATGATGCTCCGAGGGTCTTCTCCACCGCAGGGGTGGACTCCGCCCCCCTTTCACCTTGCTGTAATCTCAAGATACCCTGACCGAGCTGACCAATGAGAGAGGACATCCCAGACCCCCCACACCCAGACAGAACTGAGATAATTAGCCCAGGATTTCTTTGATCCCCGACGTTCCTCATGACTCCAAAAGAATCAGCCTTTTGTCAAAGGAAACATAATTACACAGCCTTGTTTATTCCTGAAGAGACCCCCTACTTTACAATGGGTTTAGGGCAGGGGCACATGCCTCTGTGTAATCCTTAGGATGACTCTATTTCTTTGACATTATTCAGTCACAATTTAGTTTGGCCCAGAAGCTCAGAATGGAGTCACCACCTTACTAGAATATGTGGGATGTGTAATGGAAAGAGCAAAGAGTGAAAGTGGGTGATTTTGTTTATAATGAGAATTAAATAAAGTGAAATATTGCTATTGTCAAAACTACATTCTGAAGTGAAGTGACCTATTTGATATGGTAACCCATACCTGAAACGTGACCTCTGCATTTAACCTATCACTGGTGAGGAGTAAACACACAAGTCGTGAACACGCACACACCCAGAGCAGTGGGCAGCACTTAACTGTGCCCGGGGAGCAATTGGGGGTTAGGTGCACTTTGCTGCAACTGATTGAATTGAATCAGCAACCTTCTGATTAAGCCCAGCTCACTAACCAGTAGGCCACAACTGCCCCTCTGAGATTTTGTAAAAAGGATTATTGTTAAAATATTACTGAAAAAGTGACAATAATACTTTATTATAAATAAAAGATATATTATTATAAAAAATAAAAATATGTTGTGAAAAGAATACTTCATCATTTTCGTAGTAAAATAAAATAAAAAATAAGATGCATCTTCTGCTCAGATGATTAAACAATTTGCTTTCATTTGTGTTAATTTTATGTGACATTGTATTTAACACAAATACATATTTGCATAAATAATTGCAATAAAATTAAAGTATAGCGATTACAAAATGCTTTGGCTGAGGAGGGAAAAATGCTGCTACCGGGTTCCACTTACATATACTGGCTTGGGCATTTTCCAAGTGTCAAAACAACTCAACAGTTTTTAGCTGAAGCTCAGCATTTAAGACCTATAGAAGCTTAGCAAACAATTTTAGCTAACTGATTTAACTATGATTAATATCCTCTAGCTTAAAATAAAAACACATTAAATCTGACAATAATTCCCCCTACAATCATTACTAAGCTTTGGAACAGCACAGGCACCTGACTACACAAACACAGAGAAATGTGTAGGACACCACAGGATCAGAGAAAGGTCCAAAGGAGCGCCACAACAATTTAAACATTTTACTTCTTAAAAGATAAACAGCACCACAGACATGGGGCCCAGAATTCCTACCTACAGCCCTAGGACTAAATACAACACTGTTACTAAAGGCCTTTAGGACGCCTTCAGGATCAGCAAGCAGCACTAATTTCTGCCCAGGTCATGAGACTGATAGCTCACTCCCTTCTAACATCTGAACATCAGAGAAAAGACACAGAACGGGCGAGAGAGGGATGGATCTCGGAGGACTTCAGCTCCTCGCTATGGCCCTCGGCCACCTGAGAAGTGGCGAGAGAAAACTTTCAATTCTCAGCCGGTGCTGTAAAACTGGGTCAGCCAGCTGCAGCTGTCGTCACGCTGCTGCATGGATCTCTGCAGTCAAATAAAGCATGCAGAAAAACTGCTGCAGCAGCAACAATATGGTTCAGCCCTTGGTCAGCTGGCTGTGTGTAGACCTATGCATTTTGCATGTTACCGTATGTCTATATAGACAACATTCCTCTCGAGTCCTGCGCCCGTTAGCGTACGGTAATGACCCAGTGTGGTGCATATAAATCAGATTAGCGTGTTCCCCTGGGAACACCTGTATGTGTCTTTTATTAAAAGCTGTTACTGCAGAAAACACTTAATTTATATGTAAAAAACATAAGGGGATAAGCCATCTGGTCCCCAGTGGGTTAGCAAGTTATTATAGGTGAGCTTACCTACAACACAGCAGCAACGGCTGTGCAGCTGAAACATCTGATTGGTTCATCAGATCACATTTACTTTCAAATGTTACACCTGCCAAGACATTATAAGGGGGAAAACACATCAGTTTACACTTAAGAGATTTTTTAAGAATAATGAATTTACCACAAACTCTGCTTCTGAATATTCTTGTGTCTGGCAGTGGGAAGGATGTGGTGTGCTGTAAAGCCCAGTCGAGACTGTTAGTTAGTTTAAGAACAGGCTGAAGCGTAAGGGTTCAGTCACTATAGAGGAATGTTACACGCCACATCCAAGAGTTTCCAAACTACTAAACTCTGCATAGTTTATTTTTCTTTGACCAAAGTCGTCAGCTTGTCAGCCACCACAACACTCGCAGTGCAAATACATTCCGGCGCCAATTACTGCAGCAAAATGTGGCTGACTGATGTTTTTATGCTGCAGTATGCATCTCTGTTCTCTGTCATGAGATGTGCCTTTTATGTTTCTTGTTTTGTTCTAACCATTATTGCATCAGAATTGTAGGCTTGCTCTGTTTAAAAAAGGCAGTTTATTGGCATTAAATAGAGTTGACCGGGATGATTGCATTCAGTCCAAAAAGTGATGTTAGGGCAGCTACAAACAAATAAATGATTATTTCTGTAGCAGGTCCATATATAGGCATGTCTGTAACTGCAAAGTCATTTTTTTATATTAATTTGTAAACTGCAGCATAATTTATAAGTTCCATATGTTCGAAACAAAATTTAAACATTTAAAAACAGTTAAAACAGTTACTAGTAGAAGCTGTTGAAATGTGTATATCTGCTTCTTTAATGTCCACCTGTGTAATATATTACAGTTGTCTTGTACAGAAGACAACTCTGTTTACTGTAATACATTTAGAAAGGAAGTTGAAAGAACTGAAGAAGAATTTGGAACAGAGATGTTGTTTTCTAATATTCCAGTGAGAATTGGTCCCTATAGGCAGTAGCCTTTTCATTATTAATATTCCTCCAGTTAAAACATAATGGCTTAATCATCACAGAGCTGGCTTCTTGCTCCTTTTGAAGATGATTTTTCCTTTACAAAATTCACCTAAAGCTTAATGTATCTGTTCAAATGCCTGCAGACTTATTGGAAGAGATGGAAACCGCTGTAGTACCCATTTATAATATGTTTTTAAAGGATAATTATGTAAACTTCCAAATTTATTCTGTAAAACCACATGGAGTTAATCTGAAAATGCCTAAAGATTTCTTACCAACTCTAACTTTTGTTCCAAAGTAATCTATACTGTATCCATGTGCATACGGTTTCTGTCTACGTCTTGGAAGGATGCCTACCCTATTAAAGTCTGTGATACAATTTAAATTGCTCTCACACAAATAAACTGATATGGTAATTGCAGCTCTTAGGTGGGTGGAAGCGATTGGCAAATACTGGACTAACTTCTGTTTTTCTCATGACCTGCAGAGAAAGGCCACGATGCTTTTGTTCAATCCCACCACAAAGTCCTTGAGCAAACATCCCAAGAAGAGGGAGGCGAAGTGGTGCAACCCAAACATCGATGTTGAAACGCTGCGGACATTTGAATGTGAATGACGCTTTAATGACCCGTCAAGTACTCCCTCAATTCAGACTGTGTTTTGTTGCCTTTGTAATTTGACTTTCAGTCAAACTCCCTGAGATCCTTGTAATTACGGGCCGTAATTAAGTTTGTGGGGATGTGATGCACAGCCAGGTCTGGGCTGAGCATGGGGGGAAGCTGAGCGCTTGTAATGTTTGTGGTTCGCGTTGCGAATTGTGAAGACAAGTGTGGTGCTCTATTTAAATGTTTAGAAGAATGAAATGAGAGGTGACACTTCAGAGTTGAAGAAAAGGGGCGTGCTCAACTGCTGACTCGCCCCGGGTGTTTGTAATTAACTTTCCAGTGATGGGTTCACAATTAATGCACTGCACTGTTTATGACACTTCCACTAATGTTCACACTGACTCTACAGGGAAAGCTTTGGGCTTTAATCTAAGAAGCTTAAATCTTATCAGCATAATTCCCACACCTTCTTTCCTAGTCATTTGGACACGACACATGACAGATTGATTTAAATCTGATAAAAAAGCCATTCCTAAAATCTGTGGTTAACACTTTGTGTGTTCAATTGTTGTGCTATTGGGGTTTCTCAAAAACGCAGTGAGGAACAAGTATGCTACATACCATCAAATGGGACCACCAGTTCCTGGTGTCCAAGCCCCGACCAACCCCTGAAGTAAAAGGCCCCAGTCTGGTCCTCGTTCAGGTCAATACCCAGCTGTACAAATGTGAATGTATATAAAAGATCTAGCCAGAGCACAGGAAATAAAGACTAACCTGTCTTTTCTTTGCTATTTGCCTTCATCAGGGTCCCTGCCAGGTTTTCGGTCAGCATGCCAAGTCTTCATGGCAAACTCCCTCGGTCCCTTATTCTGGGAACAAGCTGCTCAAACAAGACACATTGAGATGGGCTAGGGGTGAACTTTTGCCCCATCCCATGGTTTTCCAGAGAAAGCATGACTGGACAGAGAGATAACTGAGATTAACCATTATCTTAGTTAATTGTGTGCACAGCTGTCCTCACTCATATCTCCAAGAGTTGTCTGTTGTCACACACAGTAGGACAAAAAAAGACAACCCTGCAAATGTCTTGATACTTCTGGGTCAAGAAGTGCTGGAATGCTTTCTGGTCCTGTCGGATTTGGTTCATGTCTCCAGAGAGCTGATATTTTTATTGTGGGCCAGCAAGGAGTGAGATATTAATCCTAATTAGGTGGTACTTATGTCCCTATTGACCATTCCATTCTCAGTGCTAGACTAAAGGATATTCCCTCCTGTCCGATGTTGTGAAAGATCTTGCAGCCCATTTGCATCCACAGGGAATATTCTTAGAAGGAATGGGTTCAGCTGGGCTTTATTAGAGTTTATTAGATGTCTTTAAACGTAGGTGTTTGCGTTTTCAGTGAAATGTCAGGCTGTATGAACTTGCTACAGTGTTTATAAATAATAAACATACTGTACTGCCTTATAGTTGGATGATGTGTGTCGTTTGTGTCCTATTAGTGTCAAATGCGTAGTCACAACAACTCCTCGTCTTCTATTGGTCAGTCAGACTGATAATCCCACCCCCAAACTCCTGCCACTGGCTGAGCTAATGTTGCAGTGTTTACTTTATTGGGTAAAATCAGCCAACAAATTCCTTACTCTTTAGTTGTCTCTGGCCATATTGTCCCCAAATAGCTAATGTTACGATATAAGCAGTGATAGGAGAAAGTATTTTAACATTATATAAATTACTCACAGAGCTTATTTCAACATCAGTTACTCTTCAAGAAAGTTCTTTATTCAATTAGAGTAATTCGATTTAAAAGGCTGCAGCCTTTGACTTAAAGTATGGCATGTCAACTATTTCTGCGGTTGTGGATGAATGCATTCCTTAAACCAAGT
>JAZGTJ010008907.1:4056-20249 GCA_036877575.1 Botia almorhae | reverse complement strand
AGATTCAACCATCCCTTGCAGGGTGCGTTCACAGAAAGCGCCACTTTGCATGGCTGATTGCATCTTTGACTGCATTTGCATGTTTAAGGGAAATTTGCTGTTAACTCGTATCTGATTCTTAGGTGGAGGCCTAAGTGTAAAAAAGCGTAAAAAGGCATTTTTTTTTAGATTTTATAAGCAGCACTTCAATGTGAGACAGCCAGTCTGGACATAAGAATTAAATGGAGAAATTGTTGAGCTGTAGAGATTCTGTTTGCTGTTGTTTTTAAAATACTGATGTATGAACTGATATGTAAGACCTAAAAGACCCAAAAAAACAGGCTGTACATCAACAAAATGTAAAAGGAATAATTTACCAAAAAAATGAAAATTCTGTTATTGTTTACTAACCCTCAAGTTGTTTTGAAGCCCTGTGTTGTGGTTTAGTCAGTAGAGCATAAAAGCCGATATTTTTAAAGAAGCACTCGACATGCAACAGCAGTTTATGTTGGTCACATCTATGAAGTTCCAAAAAGAATGACAAAATTCCACGAACATACCATTAAAAGTACTTCATATGACATTTGCTGTGTTTCAGATCTTGTGCAGTCATAGAAAAGTCTGTGAAGAACAGATCGAAATTTAAGTTCCTAGTCACCGATTATCTTGACCTCAACGCAACAGCATGCAGTATTGGAACGACATCAGAGTGAGTAAATAATGACAGAACTTTGTATTTTTTTGTGGAATGTTTTTAAACCAATATTGAAAAATTCCAACATCAAGATGTACCTCATTTATAACAAAAGTATTATATGGAGGGAAGGAGAGGAAAAGTGAGGTATAGCATTGCCTGGCTACTGTTCAGGAGAAGTCCACTGCAACAGCTTGGACATGTAATAACATGCGTCGCCGATATTAAAAACAATGGTGTGGCTACTGCTGCTGATGAGTTCTCTCATGCTTAGCATGTTTACATCAGCCAGACTGTTCCCGCTCATTTCGGCCTCACGATTCATGAGAGGAGCCGCCTCATTTTTCACTGCGTCCCCGGAGTTCATGTAAACGCTTCCCCAGATCCTTTAAATCCAGGGAATTAGGAATACTTGCAGCTGACACAGTGGAATGTTACACTTTATATGTTGTATTTTGTCCTCTGAAAGCAGTTAGAAGTTCTCATGTAATCCCCTTGTTTGTGTGAGGAGATATGGACCAAACATACTGTATTGCTGGGGCTTTAAAAGTCCAATTTAGTCTCAGCTGTTGTTGAGTTCTGGTTTTAGCATTGATACAACAGTAATTCTGAGATGTTACCCAGCTAACAGAGAACATTCTCAGAACATTGGCTAATGTTTTGTAGAAGTTGTTAAAAACATTATTGCAGTAATGTTAGTAGAATGTGTTGAGTTGTATATATAGTTAGTGGAATGTTTTAAAAACATTACAGAATTAAAAAAAAATTGAATAATGTTCTTATACCAAGCAATAATGTTAATGCAACAACTAAAAACTAGACATTTTGAACATTTCTTGAACTTTGAAAATAACATTTTAATGTTTCGAATGTTACAGAAACGTCCTTACAACCTAAAATGTTTGGAGAATGTTCCCTGTTCCCCATGTTATATTTCTGTCTTATTAAGAAATATGTTGCACTGTTGTCCAATTAAATATTAGTTTACAAAACCAAGAGGAGAAAAAACAACAAACTCATGCTGGAAGTCTTGGCCCTTCTAAAGAGGATTTATATCTCTGCTAAACTGTAGACAGAGCACAGAGCCAAAGCAGACTGATGTGAGTAGTCTTAAGACCCAGCTGACATGCCCATCAAAGTGTCTTCAAAAAGTGAACATAATACCGGAGGCTAAAGACTGTCAGAGCCAAATCTGTGTTCCTCTGTAAACCAGAGAGAGTGACACTGAAGGACTCCGATCGAGACCAGCTCACATCTGAAACAAATTTAGCACATCTGAGATACTATAAAACTGTAAGAGTTCAGCTAGTAAGCCATCACTCCTTAACACGATGCTCAGTGGAACCGTATCTACAACGGGGCAAACCTGAAACACAGAAGCTATGTCAACCACAAATAACCCATCATTACGGCTTCTGTTTAACTCGAGCTTAGCTAGCGCAATTTATTACCGTAAAAGATGGCGAGTGGGGAAATAAATGACCCATCCACAAATAAAGAAAACGCATGGCTGATTTAGTAAATTTGACTGTATTTATACTGTCATTGATTCAAACTCGTTAAAATCTCATTCAGACTGTCATTGAAAAATCACTTCTGTTTAATTTTTGCCGTTTTCAGAGGTTTGATCGAAACAAAGCAATCTGCAGAGATTTCGTAATTATGTACTGCAGCTTTTTAAACCGACGTGCTGTATTTTCTCCAAACGAGGCCAGTCGAATCGTGAACGTTGAATTGATGTGACAGTGGAGTTTAGAGAAAGCGATCCGTCTTTAGGTCAAGCCAAGTTGCCCTGTGGTTTGGGAGGCCTGTATTAGTTTCTAATGCGTACGTTAGCATCTGATGAGCGTCTGTCTCACGGTTCAGTGCCTATGTCAAACTCATTCTTCTGATCCAGGTTGCATGTGCCTTGGCTGGTCTCCCCCAGATTCTGGTCTGTCCTTTTCACTTTCCGTGTGGGAACATGATCCTTAATTAGAAGCAGCAGGCGTTAAACTGATGCACAGGCACTAGCAAAAACATAGCTAATCTTAGCTGGAACATTAGATGTTAAGTACTCAGGGCTTGGAACGCAGTGGCGGTTTTTATCTTTCATTGGTCACTCCTCACACATCATGTTGGTGTAAACGGTTCTCGAGAGTGGGGTAAATAATTCAGCCAAACACAGAGTCATACACATTCATCTGCTCAAGGTCGTCAAATCGGAACGATCCTCTTCAAAGGAAAAAAACCCAAATAAATAAATAGCTCAAAGCAATGATCGCTCGCCTGGTGGAGACGTTGCTTCAGTAAATACAAGGATTTTGGGAAAATCCCATTGCTCAGAGAGGCTGACAGCTTGCCACCATAAGTAGCCCAGCTAAAAATTTTAGGTTGTAATAATGTTTTTCTAACGTTTTTATTAGTAACACAAAAAGTTAAAAATGCTATTTTGAAAGGGTCTAGGGACATTCAAAACATCCATTTCCACATCCAAACATCATTTTTTTTAATTCTGTAATGTTTTTAATGTTTTAAAACAACTTAAAAATAACTTTTTTCCAATATAAGTGTATACCGTTAAAAAAGTTCTACTAACATTCATGCAAGAACCTTTTTTCTTGAAAGTTTAAAAAAGAACCTTTAAAGAATGTTAGCCAGCATTCTGAGACCGTTCCCTGTTAGCTGTGAATTAGCATCTTTTGATCTTTTTGTGAGGATAGACGGACAGACAGACAGACAGTTAAAAGAGAAAGAAACAGATTGGAAGGAGAGAATGTTTATTTGAGAGGGCATTTTGATGTGTTTTGTTAAGGGCTCGGAGAGACCTTGACAGTCTCAAAGCATCTTTTCTGCCATAACTCAAACTGAAGTGAGCTGGTGCTGGTGTTTATGTAAGGCTTTTATTCCACCTGCTCACCATTTTACAACTGAGAACAATTAAAACTACAGAGAATACAAGCTCGGCGAGCACACGCATACCTCAGCAGCAGGGCAGGAAAGAGCGGCGGGCGCATAAATGCGAGACTTCCAAAAACAAAATGGTCTCCTTTACAAGAACTTATATTTACTCAGAAAACATAAAGCCAACAAATATTTTGGTGGCGGGTGAATGTGCAGGGCCTTACTCAAAACGCTGTAGAAATGAACTGGAAATCAACTGTAAACAGCTGGTTGCCACGACATCCACACAGAACCAGCCACATCCGGATATTTCCGTTCCTTTCCCCCCGAACACAACACACTGGAGGCAATTAAAACGCCTGATCTGAGCGAGGAAAATACGAATACACTCCGAAAACAACACATCCATCATCTTTAATAGAGCTTATTTCACAGACCGAGACCACAACCTGCATAAAAGCAAGAGGATGTATCATATATTTAACATTCATACAGGAAAATTGTAACATATTCCATTTAAAAATGCATCTTCTGGAGATCTTCTGGGCATCTTGTGGAAGTCACGAGCAGTAACGAGTGTTAAATAGAGTAATATGTGTTTGCTTTAAGATGGACGGGCCCCATACGTGTGTGATCTGTACATGAGGTTTTAAAGTGAAAACAAAAATTCATGCTGGGATTCAGCGTTGTTGAGAAACTCAGCATTTATCTGCTGTAAATGTGAAGTGAATAGCATCCAGGTTTTGTCTGCCCAGTGTCTGCATGTAAAACGGCTCTGTTGTGAATTTTCTTAAATGTGATGACGGCTCCTGATTCAGTTTTGTTGATTAAAGCGAATAGCTCCGTTTTTGAATCCGACTGCGGGCCGTCTGGGGGCCACATGCCTGGAGCGTGTAACTTTTTTTGACTCATCACTGTCTTTTGTGTTTTTCCTCTGTGTTTCGCGACGTTTCCCTCTCTTTTTATACAGCTACCCGTCGGCAAGCACTCGATCTACTTCAAAGATCTTCTGTGTATGTTTTCTTAATCCTTGCTCTCCATGGAACCGTTGTTTTCTCTGCTGCTCCAGCCGGGCCGGGGGGGGGTTGGTTCGGGGGTTTGGTATGGGCTCTGGCAGCTGTGGGCCCCTTAGAGTGCCACATTGCCTCAGGCACCATGTGGCCCTTTGCTACGCCAGCTTCACGTGGGCCCTCTCCATCGAAGGGAAGCTGAATAAACACAAACTCTGTGTTTTAAGAGTCGGCTTTGCTGTTTCAGTTCAAGAAATAGCCGTCACGTAGCAGAAGCAGGAGCAGGTGAGTAAATGAACTTGGACAAAATGACTTCCTGCTCCCAAAGGGAAGTGACACGGGGCACAGAGGTCAACAGGGTCAGCTCTGTGTTTGTGGATATTATCTGTTACGAGACAGTCGCTCCTGCACAGACCTCAGCGTGCGTCGGTTTCTCGCAGCCATTTGTGAATGTGAACTTGAACTGAAATGTACCTAAACTGAAGTGTGCTTCTCTCCTATGAAATCTCTGATTGATAGTCTAAAATTTACGCATGGTGTGAATGGCTAATAGCCTGACTTCAACACAGAAGCTCCAGGGAGGCATTTTTCACGAGTGATGTTTGAGTCTGACAGCCAGTTAGCTAAGATCATCAAGTAACGTGGATCATAATTAATGAGTTAGCACAGGTGTGTTTTAACGGGTACTCTGCCATGTTCCCAGAACATCATGCTTGCTGAACCGTGCCCTGCTTATTCCAGCCCTTCATTTTTTAGGTATGTTGTTTCTGAGTTTTCGACAGGCCATTCGGCGTTAAAGGAATAATTCTGTCACCATTTACCCCAGCTAACAGGTACAGATTCTCAGAATGTTAGTTAACATTCTCTCAAAGTTCTCGCAGCGGTATCAAAAAATGTTATTGCAGTCTGTAGTACTGTTTAAAAATTGTTATATATTATAAACGTTATTCTTAAGTTGTTAGTGGAACGTTTCAAAATTGTTACAAAAGTTAAAAAAAGTGCTTGAATAACGTTCATGTAACCAAGCTCAAACATCTGCATGATTTTAGGGGGAGACTATCGGTTTTGTCCCAACAATGTAAAACAGTCATTATTTTTGCTGTTCTACCGGTGCAGAAATACACAGTTCAACAAAAAGCAAGGCCTTGTTCTATCAAGAATCCATTCTGATGATTCCAGTCATGTGACCCTCGCTTAAAACCCCCCACTATGCCATCCTCGAATAGAAAAAAATCAAGCAAATAAATAATCTCATTTCCCATCTGCTGGTCCGAGTCGCCTGCTGCCTCTGAAGTCTCAGTAGGTGGAATCTTGTGATCAGCAAGTAAATGGCACAAACAGTGTAGCGCTCTGGGGTTGTGTGGCAGCTGAATCCTGTCTCCTGGGAATCTGTGGAAACACACACATACACACGCCACATGTGTCTGTCCTCTGAGGCAGCTGTGTTTTCAAAAGCTGTGGCCCCTGATGGGCATATGAAGTGTCCCCAGTTCAACAGGGGCTTCAGAACAGAGTTTCACACATTGTTCACAAAGTCAAGTAGAAGATGAGGAGCAGTCCGTAAAGTTTAGGCAGTGAAGTTTATCATGACTCGGGTCAAAGGAAGCCTGTGATTGGCTGAGTATATTCTATGATTCCACATACCCAGCTAACAGGGAACGTTCTTAGAACATTGGCTGATGTTCTTTAAAAGTTATCAAAGCTCTCGGTTTTTAAAAAATGTTCTTGCTGTAACAATAGTAGAACTTTTTTAATGGTATATATCATAAATATCAAAAATGTTATTCTTGAGTTGTCAGTGGAACGTTTTAAAAATGTTACAGAATTACAAAAAATATTCTTATATAACCAAGCAATAACATTCATGCAATGTCTAAAATACTGGATGTCTTGAATGTTTTTGTTACCTAATGGAAACATTAGGTAAATGTTCCTACAACCTAAAATTGTTAGCTGGGTACTGTATAGGGTGAAATTTCTGATACTGTTTAAATGTGGATGCCCCCAAAGCAAACCTTTCTTACCCCCTCAATATTTAAGTCTCCTCACATACTTGTACTGGAGATATGCTTTCCAAAATTATCGAAGCAAACCATTTACACCAAGCAGCTCATGAGCGTTCTAAATTTAAAGGAGAATCGCCGCCCATTACCTAAACAATTACACCATCCTAAGAAATGTTCTGTATGGCATGAGCCCCAGCGCCTGGTATCCACCAATCAAAAGCATCCAGCACACACTATCGGAGGTGTTTCATTCCCTCTTTCAGTCTCACTCTTTCTCTCAATTTCTCTTCTGTTTTTTATTCTTTCCCTCTTTTCTCCCTCTCAATGGTATTTCAGGCTTCTGGTTGTGGGGGTAATGCGTCTTTAATGAGTATCTCTTTTTAATGTATTCCCCTGCATCAGTGGCTCAGTGGAGGTTTGCGGCCGGACCCGTGTGAATGAGCATGTTAATGTAGCGTGTAATGTATCCCGAGAGAGCCTGGCATCAACCAGAGGAATGTTGGGATGGGACGAGCTCCCGGCGTCATGGACGCAAGCGAGGGAAACGCGTCCTGCAGGTGGCACATGACCGATCGAGGTTGGCCCAGAATGCCATGCTCCACACTGACCACACTCATTCTGAACATGCTGTGTGTCTTGGCACGGCAGGTTCTCTGCTCTCACTGTTTTAATATGCAAAGATCAAAGTTTCCACAGAAGTTCTTTTCGTATGCAGCTGAGTGGGATTTTTGCATGTACTTCACCTTTAAACCCTAACAGCTAACGGTTGTAAGTTGTAAGAACATTTCCGTAATGTTTCCATTAAGTAACAAAAACGTTAAAAATGTTAGTTTGAATGTTCAAGGAACAAAGGAAACTTTATTGTTTGGTTGTAAGAATGTTATTTAAACATTTTCCACATGTTCCACTTGCAACTTAAGAATATGTACATTTTTGATATATCATATATAACTTTAAAAAAACGTTATGCTTCTTTTGATAACTTTTCGAGAATGTTAGTCAACGCTCAAGAACCTTCTCTGTAAGACGGGTTTGGAATTCCCAAATATCTATAGAGGAAATCAGGCTGCCAGCAGTTATTGATGCATAGAGAAAGCTGGATGAGTGGAGTCCCCTGCACTCTGTTAGTCAAGCCTAACTACATAGTGGTGCATTTACAAAGCTATGACATCTAACAGCCCTATAAATCTGCTGCCTGTCATCTCGTGTCATTATCATCAATCAAACGTCTGCACAAAATGTATAGTCAAGCAGTTCACGTCTGCCTCTTTTTTGAGCTATATAACGTAACTGATGATGTTGTTGTAAGTGCAGTGTGGGCTGCAGGGCTCCAGGGAAAAGCACTTGTCCATTCCAACCACCAGCTGAGGGCATCCTTTCCCATACTTCGAGAAATGACTGTATCCTCAGGGAATAATCTCATGGTGAGTATAATTCAGACTATTAAAAACCCAAACTATAATCCGTACGTGCAACGTGAATAAACAAAAACAAAAAAGTTCATTGCTGTGAGCGCGAGAGGAGAAGAGCGTTAATTGTTGGTTTGTCAAATAAGAAATCAAAAACAAATGTATAGCTTAAATGCACCATAAGTGGCTTTGATAAAGCTTCTGCCAAATAAATAAATATATATGTGTCAATCTCATAGTGTGAAAGCGATTTCCCACTTAAAAAATCACACTAAAGTTCATTTGAAAAGGTTATAAGTTACACATTGTTAATGCTGTTTCCTAGTTTGTGGTCCTGTCACACTGGCTGCCCTTGTTCTTGTGGCCTTTATTAGTGGCAGCCAGGTTAAACTTCCTGAGGGTTCACCCAACAGGTCCGGGGGTTTGTGCTTGTGTCTTTGTGATGAGTTTTAAAGTGTGCCTTAATGTTTGTGTAATTAGGGCAGAATGTTAATGTAAGTGCACTTCTGATCCTTGTTTGCAGTGCTGACGCAGTCTGTCTGTGTCTGTGCCCGTCTCTGTGCCAAGACTGTGTTGTCTGTGTCTGTGCATAGTCAGCATTACATTTTTGGTTTGAGATCAGTCAATGTGCTCAGATATTTGCAGGTTTATATTATTTGTTTGGTGGTAAATAGCAGAGCGCTCTCTCTCTCTTGTTCTCTCTCTCTCTCTCTCTCTCAACGACTGAGTGTCTCACTGTAAATCCTCATTGTGTTGAAAGGAAGTGTTAGAAAATCGCCCAGCTTGCTTGAGGCCTCCAGGCTGAATAGGAAAAAACATGTACCATCTTCTCCCCCCCCCCATCGCTCTGGAGAGATGAGCAGGGCAGCGTGCGATCGGCTTACCTGAGAGAGATGGATGAGGTGATGAGAGAGCAGAGGGAGGCGGCAGAGAAAGAGGAGTAGAGACGACCTCCCAGGAGAGAGACGGACGGAGAGATTTGGAGTGAAAGATTGTGCTGGAGGAGGGGGCACTTACACCTCTCTAAGTGCTGTGATTATGTTAAAACACGGTTGGGCTGTCTAAAGTTTCCTATCAACAGTTTGACAAGATCAGAGAAATCTGCATTGTGGGGTGCTCATCTGTCAGTGACTGAATGTTTTTGCGAGCGCGCACACTCCCCCTTTACCACAAAGACGTACCTTTATTTTCAGTCATAAATGATAAATGAAGCAAATATTTCCTGTTAACATATGATTAAATGCTCCAGGGCTCAGATCTCTCATCATTTATGCTACACTTTTAATTTTCACGATACAGGCACAACAGCTATGACTGTTGTCATTCCTTCCTTTTATTTTTGCTGAGGATTTCTGAATTGTGGAGTTATTTTTCTCCAATGTTTGTTTAGTCATTTGTCTTAATTTATTCTTGTCAGTGAAGTGCTGCTAGTCTTGCCTTCCAGGGAAGGTTTATGGAGCTCAGAAGCTCTCCGCCCTCTCTTCTGCTCACCATCAACAGATCATCTGTTCATCATGAGTTTACAGTTAATGAAGAACAAACTTCTTTTGTTCTTTTGGATTCACCATATTTTTAAAAATCTCTCTTGAGATGTTTTGTCCAGATAGCTGCCAAATCCTTGGATTCCCTTTTTTGTGCGTGTGTGTGTGCTTGTTTTCTGTCCCCATGAGGATGGTACATTTCACACACACCTACACTATAGCCCTACACCTACACCTACAATGCTAAATGATGCTTTTTTAAAAAGTAAAAAAGCAGAAAGGTTTCTGTGAGGGTTGGATATGGGGTAGATTTAGGATTAGGGGATAGAATATACAGTTTGTACAGTATAAAAGTCATTATGTCTATATAAAGTCCCCATAAGGCATACAAACGTGTATGTGTATGTGTGTGTGTGTGTGTGTGTGTGTGTGTGTGTGTGTGGCTAAAGCTGAGCTCAAGACATAAGGCACTCTCCACTTGGGTGACTTTATTGTGAAGAATTAGTGGTGTTTTTTTTATTTGGAGAAACTGTATTGTTAAACTATCTCATCATTTGTTAGATAAAGTTCTAACATAATAAAAGTTAGATAATATAATATGTTAGATAAATAACTAACATAAAATTGTCATGCAAAGTCTAATCTGGCAAAAAAAAACCTGTGAAATACATATTTTCACATAAAAAAGATCAGCTGGTTTAAAATGCATCAAATGCTTATACGTCCCAATGTTAATTTTGATATATTGAAATGCTTATCCATATATTGAAGTGTAAACACAGTTTTTGGTTCTCTAAAGTGTCATATACTAGCATTTAGTTTGACCTCCTGAGGCTGACGATTTCTTTTCTTTTCTTTGGTATTTCAGGCCCTGTTTTGTATTCTTTTTATTGAAAGTGCCAAGAAATGAAACCCCCCATTGTGAATTGTGATTACGATTGTGAGATTATGAGAGCAGATATAAAGGGGAGGATTACTTCTGTCAGTTTGTAGTTTTGCTTGCCTGAAAGATTCATCCAGGTTTACATAGTGACTTTGGCAGTTTTTCTGTTTTCATGTGTCTCTTGCCATTTTAATTGGTCTCATTTCGAAGTTCTGGTTTCCATGTTCTTGTTTTGTTTCTGTGCCTTGATCTCTCCCTTGATTGTACCCGAGTGTTTCTTGTTTGTTAATTACACCGCGTGTGTACGTATAGCTCTCTTGTGTGCGTTTGACTTCGTCAGGTCTTCTCCTCTGTTGGCTGTAGTGCTGGGTGACTCATTGTTATTGTTTCTCAAATTTAGTTTCTTGTGTTCGTGTATCTTGCTTTATAATACATTTTAAAATCTGAGTTTAAATCCTTAATCTTTCTCTTTCTAGTTCCAAGGCTACAGAGCGCCACACCAAGTATAAAACCCACAATGAAAAACATGTCTGTCCATCAAGGCTTTAAATCCATAGAGGAAAACATCCTGTTTCCAAATGGACTGTTTCCAACAACTGTTTTGTGAATTGGTCATCTGGTTGGAGAGGCGAGAGATTACCCTAGAACGGCGGATCTCAACATTTTGATTTGATTTTTTGAACCCACAACAATTTTTGAAATCCCCCTCACTCACGTAAGATATTTATTATTAAAATAAGAAATATCTTTGGGGGAAAAAACTTTTTAAGTTGTTGTAGCTTTTTAATTCTTGTTTTGTCTTTTTTTAAATCATTCGAAGTCATCTTGAGGCCCCTCCTATCGGAGAATGTTCTCAGAATGTTGGCTAACGTTCTCTAAAAGTTCTCTCAAAGTTCTCTCAAAGTTCTCCCAAAGTTCTCTCAAAGTTATCAAAAACGTTCCTGCAGTAACGTTAGTAGAACTTTTTTAACATTATATATCGTATATTAGAAGTGTTGTTATTAAGTTGTTTAGTGTAATGTTTTTAAAACAGAATTTAAAAAAAGTTTGATTAACATTTTTATAGCCAAGCAGTAGCGTTAAAACAATACCCAACATTTGTAACTGGGCATTTCCTAGAACTTTCAAAATAACATTTTTAATATTTTTGTTGCTTAATGGAAATGTTAGGGAAACGTTCTTGCAACGTAAAATTGTTAGCTGGGTAGCCTCCTGGTTGGGAAACACTGCCCTAATGCACAGCAGGTAGGGCAGAGTACATTTTAAATAGACAGGTGGGGTCAGGGGACCACAAGAGTCCATGCTTGCCCCCAGCCCAGCATTAATATCTGTTATTAAAAAATGAATCTTTTAGATCTTAATCCAGAGTTACAGGGAAGCTCTGTCATTGTTACTGTCGTTTACAGATTTTGCATTTGTTTATCAATAAAGCAAACTTTCTGGCAGGGCAGTTTGTGGCTTTGCCTGCTGTGCACGTGTTGACGTTCTCGCCTGAGGTCTGGCCTGTATGTTGATGGATGTTCTGAGCAGAACAGTTCCTACAGGCCCAGACAACAGAACCAATCACACTGGACTGTAAACATGGAACTTCATGCCAAGCAGCAGAGATCACTAACTCAACACTTGAGTCTTTCAGCAGCATCATATGCTGCAATTGCAAACATCTGTCCACCCCACTTAACCAAGAGCAAATTAATCCTCGATATCCCAGCTAACAGTTTTACGTTGTAAGAACATTTCCATAACGTTTCCATTAAGTAACAAAAACATTAACAATGTTATTTTTAAAATGTTCTAGGAGCATTTAAAACGACCCTTTTTTAAACTTTGTGTTGACGTTATTGCTTGGTTATAAGAACATTTTTTAATGTCACATTTTTAAAAGTTTTAAAACGAACAATTTAAGAATAACCTTTTGGACATATATGCTATATAAGGTTCTACAAATGTTAAGAACGTTTTTGAAAACTTTGGGAGAACTTTGCAGAATGTTAGCTAATGTTCTGAGAACGCTCCCTGTTAATTGCCAGTAGTGTAGCTGTGGCCTCTGGTTGAGCCTGAGGTTAGTTTGCAAAATATAAAAGGCTTGATCAGGAGTATTTGTAGCCATTGTGCACCAGGAGCCAACAGAAGTGCTGTGTATTTATCTGAATGCTTTGTTTAGTCTGATCGTCCTCCATTAGAGCTTTTTTGTTACTGTTAATGATGCCCTTGTTTATAAATGACGGTCATTTGCCTTTTGGCAGACGAAGGATTCGTATTAAAGTACTACTGTACTGAAGTCAGTTTTAGTGGATAAGAGGAAAGCAGAGATGTTTTATGGAGTGACAGCAGATGGCTTCTGTAGATCAGTTATTGATGATAGCAAGGAAAGGGAACATAACAACATTAACCGAGAAGTGTTTAGAATACAGCTGAACTCCATCAATACTGTTTAAAAAGTGTCCCAGATGCACCATATGAAGTTAAATGCCCGGTGTATGTCGAAACCCAGCTTACGGGAATGTTCTCTGAAAGTTCTGTCAAAAGGTTCTTGCAGTAATGTTGGTAGAACTTTTTTCAAAGTTATATATTTATATATCAGAAAAACGCTTTTATTGGAACATTTAAATTACATTACAGAATTACATTCTTAGTGAAAATACAACGTCTAAAAAACAGGACGTTTGGAATGTTCCTAGAATGTCAGAATAACATTATTAACGTTACTGTTCCTTAATGTAAATGTTCAAATGTAAATGTCCTTGCAACCTAAAAATGTAAGCTGGGAATCTACACAAAGGGTGGCAAATTTGAAGATGCAACAATATTTATTCCAATTTGTATGATTATTTTGATTTCTGTAACATGTTTTAGTCACTTTTTTTATTTCAAGTCAGTTTGTGTTGTATCATAGATTTTGGTGACTTCAGTTTTCCTTTAGTTCAGTTTGACTTTATTTTTTATCAATAAAGGATGAGTGCACTTCTGACTTATGATGAACAATAGGTTGTTGTTATGGCAACAAGGTACATTGCAAACTGATTGTTAAAAGTTGTACAGTTAAAGTACAGTATTAAAAACAGTCGAAACAGCAGTGTTTACTAGTTTGCATTCAGCTTGGAGGAAATGAGAACATTGGTCCACCATCAGAAGTCCAAAGTGAATAAAGTCCTCTCAGATCTCAGAGATGTTTTGAAATGTCCAACAAACTGTTCTGGGAGCTGGTAAAAGCTCTCTCTCACCTGCTTTGACAACAAGCTGTCCTCTACAGTTTAAATTGTCCCTCTGTGAGAACACAGAGCAAAGAATGGAAAAGGAAGAAGGAGGAGGTCATAACAAAAACCAGAGCTAAAGTCTCTTTGTTCTTTGCTTTTTTTTTTCATTCAAGATGAGTGCGGGTGGGTTCTTGAGTGTTTACGAGTCTTTGTTGTCAAGGACAACGAGGCCAGTGGCCGACAGATTTCACTGACAGTAACCCAGGCAGAAATGCCAGCCATAAAAACTCCAAACATAACAAACCAAGCAGAAACAGCTGTACCGCGCTCTTCGCTTCAGTCCAGAAACATCACTAACGCACTTCTGACCATTACAGAGTCTGCGTAAACCAGCCACAGCCCCAAGAACCTCCTAATGAACTGTGGGAGCCAAACGCAGGAGAATCGACACGTTATTCCATCACCTATAAGACCATCATGTGCTGAGAACGGTGGATTCTTGGAAGTGTCCATGTCTCAATTCAACAATCGTGGTGATTTGTTTTTAATTAGCCGTTCATTCGACATGACATTTTTTCCTTTTTGACTGGTTGCGAATCATTTTGAAACCTGAGTGAGTGTAACGGTTGTTCATTTAACAGCATGTATGCTGAATTAATCCAGCCATCCATCCATGCCCTATTTCATCTATCTTCTGTTGCATTAGGTGTTCCTAATGTGAAAGTTATCACAAGGCCAAATTTGTTTTTAGCTTCATAACTGCTGGGTGAGGGATCAGATGAAGCAACGTTTGTCGAACAACTCAGCTCACAGGCTTAGGTTGAAAGAATGTTTCTGTAATGTTTCCATTAATTAACGTTAAGGTCAAATGTTTATTTTTTTAGACGTTGTATTAAGGTTAAGGCTTGGTTATAGGAACGCTATTAAAAGTTTTTTAATTCTGTAACACTTTTACAATGTTCCACTAACAACTTAAGCATAACGTTTTTGATATGATATATAATGTTAATGTTTTCTGATAACTTTAAAGGAACTTAATGTTTTGAGAATGTTCACTGTTAGCTGTGCACGCTCTATGTTCCACTAACAACTTAAGAATAGATATATTCTTATATAAATTGATATATAACATTAAAACACATTGTATGGCAAGAACGTTTTAATAATCTCAGAGAAACGTTAAAGTACGTTAGCCAGTTAGCTGGATAGTTACTTTGTATAAAAAAGCATCTTCTATTCTTTTAGAAGACATTCTCTTAGTGCTGATCAGCACACAGAGTATTCTTGACAGGGACCAGAGCTATCTGGCTTTCTTTGAACAATGGTAAAGTAATGTCCAATAAAGTCATAAAATGTGCTTTTCCTAGCCCGTGTCTTGAAGTGGGGTGGAGTGCACACAGGAGATGGAGACAGGCCACTTTTAAGAGCTCTTTACAACCCTCTGGAGACCCTTGATTGTGCCGTGCCAGGGCAGAGGGCATCCAAAGAGCAAATCCAGGCTCTTTCTTAAAACTCCAGAGGTACATTCTACTGCAGTTACGTGGTTTGGGGTGAGCATGCATGGCCATTATCTCAAATCCTTAGTTTGGCATCCTGGATCAGGATCACTTCAAATTTTTGAATTCTAATGTCCTAATAAATCTGGCCCCAAATTTCATTTTATAAAGTCAAATAGAATTGAATAAAACTTTTTAATTGTGAATTTTTTGTCAGCAATAATATTGTCAATCTCTACCGCCATCTCTGTTTAAAATATAACATTGCAGGTTACTTTACGTACATTTCTTCACGTATGTTGAAGTCAAACGAAGCCAGACTGACATTTCCTGGTAAATCATACTCAACAGCTCGAATTATAAATCAGCATTGATAGCTTACTGTTGGGAATTGGGGTAAGGTAAGGAGATTGCGATTTTTCTGCATTTTGAATCCAAAAAAGTTATGGACTGCAGATTTAACAGCATTAAACAAAATGTAAAATAATTGATATCTTTAAAGCTTTGTGTTGGCTAAGATGTACCATATTAGCTAATTAGCCATGTAGCTGTACTCACGTATCGTGATGTTATAAAAGTTCTCTGAGTAGATTTCAGAGAGCAGAGAAGTATGCTTGCTTCCTGTGTTTATAAACAGATGTCTTTGTCATCTCTTACAGCTTGTGACAGTTTAGAACAGCAAAGAACAGCCAAGAATTAACTGAGTGTTAATTTAAGGACTATACACGTTGAGCGTGGTTGAAAGAAAACGAAAGATCTCCCTGCCTTCCTGAAGTCATTGATTACATTTAACATTTACTGCCAAACGCAACCTGAGTCTCCTGCGCTCTTTCCACGCTCCACCTCAGTTGTTTCATCGAAGCTTTGAAACTCTAATTACTTGACTGTTTAGTTAAAACAGACATGACTACTCTGGTGTGCTGTTACAAGGAGCTAGATAGAGAGAGAGAGAGAGAGAGAGAGAGAGAAGACTAGAGAGGAAGAAGGTAGGATACGGGGCTTAGTGAAGGAAAAAAGGACATTTGTCCGGAAATTTATTCCACATGTAGCCATGCAGGAGTTCTCAGTCATGCTGTGAGCACACCCCTGTTGAGCTGCGGTGGTCAGGGAACCCTGCTATTAACCTGGAGGGGTGACGGGTCGAACCACTTCCGT
>JAZGTJ010008906.1:8767-20251 GCA_036877575.1 Botia almorhae | reverse complement strand
TGTCCATTCTCTGACTGCTCCAAGGCATGAGTGTTTGTTTCCCTACAATGCTGCAGCTGTGGCTCAGGAAACCAAGAGTTTTCTTGAGGTATATGAGGACTGTCAAAGTTTCCATGAAAATGATGCTTTTTCTCAAAACTTGACTGCGATACATTACCCAGAGGCCCTCTGCAACCCATGCTGTTTGATGTCACGTTACCGTGCAGACTTAACTGCTGTAGGTCTGGTTGCCTCATTCTTTGCTGTTGGCTCCTTGATGCCATTTGTTTGATCATCATGGCCGCATTTTGCCGCCGCTGCATTGGCTGTTGCTCTGGGCTGGAGCTCAGAGGCAGGGGGCCTGATGGAAACCCGTCCGTCACATGAGATGTGAAGTCCCCCATGGGAGAAGGAAAAGCAGAAGGGGAGAGATGGTTTTCAAGACCAGGACGGTTATGTAAGCCATTGGTTAGGGGGCTGCAGTTCTCTCCAGCAGAGCCATTTGGGAGATCAAACCGTGGCCTTTTAGCCATATTCAAATAAGGCAGTGAGCTAAGGTGAGGGTGATGGGGGGGCTGGGGTGCTAGCTGAGGGACATCAAATACTGGTTCCCCAAAGGGATGCATGTTCTGGTTGTTCAGTCTATGTATGGGCCGATCCAAGTGGCCATGCTGATTGTGCATCATAGGGCTTTGAATGTCTGAATTATTGGGTATATAATCAGGAGTGTGATAAAACCGGGGAAGGGCAGGGGAACCGGGGTTTGGCCTAGCAACAGGTCCGGCCCTTTGCTGTGGCATTAGGTGGTGTCTAGCATTAACACCAGGATCTATTTTTCCCCTATTCCCAAATCTGTCCGAAAACATGTTTTGCTGAGGTAGCTGCTGGTCGACTTTTGAGGCGCCCGTCATGGGCCCTCGAGAACGATTACAGGTGGAAAACGGACCCCCAACCGCTTGGCTCTCTGCTTCACAATAGGAAGGTTTTGGCTCCGAGGACTCAGCGGTAGAGAATCCTGTCATATCAAAATTCCCTGACAGAGGATCACAGGGAAAGCAGTGTTCTGATCCTGCCATCCTGCCCTGTGGGAAAAGCCTGTAATGTTCAAGTCTGTGTGTTTCAGGGGATGAGGAAGGCAGGCCATGGAAGGAGGCGGCTCGGTTAGGTGACTGGTCCAGGGGAAGACACGGTGCCGGAACGGCATGGTTACCGTTATGATGGCCGTGAGGCTGAAACTCAGGCATTGCAGCCATTCTCTGCTGCTGCGAGATGCATTCTTGTGTCTGCGCCTCTGCAAGCTGCTGTCCAAATCCTGCTTCAAACATATGTGGATGCCCTGCATTGTTGTTATTAAAACCCATGTGTCTGTCCCCATGCAAGCAGGAGGGGATGTTGTCCTGGTACAGATGTGAATGCTGCTCGTGGTTAGGCGCTTGATGGTTGAACGGTCCTTGCATGTGGAGCTGATGTTGTGGCTGAACTCCCATTCCAAGCATTTCCCCATGGCCATGAGTCTGGAATCCATACTGGTCTCTATTGGAGATGAAGTTGAGTCCCTGCATGGGGGGCTCATTCAGGGGGCCCATCATCGGCTCCACAGCTACCGACGGCCCTTTCATATGAAATCCAGCGCTGTTATAATTAGAGTTCATTTTCAGTTTCTGCTGGACTCCTTTGTTTGTTTGTCACAGCAAGCTAACGAAAAGAATTATTAGGAAAAATCCTTCGCAACAACGCAGTCCATGTTATGTACGTCCACAGAGAAATTTTTTCTTAAGTGTCTTCTTTAGCAGAGGCCCATGTTAGAGTCCAATTTAAAAATGCAGACAGTAATTACAATAACGTCCCTATACTACCAAAAAATAAAGATTTTCATTTCACGTGCATATGGGTTAGGATAATACTGCATAAATATTTAATGATGTGAAAGTCAGATATTAGGTGACGTTAACTGGAAGTACCTCAATTCCGACATTAGAACCGCACAGTTTTATATCCAAAATGCGTAAAAATCTGAATGTACCCTTTGAGCGACAATTCAGGGAAAAGCGCATTTTAAAAGAAACTCCCCGTTTACATTATTATCGGATGTGTGACGTTCCCAAATCGTTCAATACAAATCCAACGGAGTGCAAAACGGAGCACATGTCCCATTCTTACATTTCCAATGCAATGAGCGCACGAATTATTTTGAAAAAAAAAACTCAAATGCATTCAAAAAAGCAATTAATGTATTGAATGGATGGTCCAGTAAAGAGAACTTTGCGCGCCCGTTCGGTCCTGTGAGGAGAGCGTAGATTCTCACCGCTGTGTGCGCGCCTTATAAACTGGAGAGCCCAGGGTCCTTTTGTTGCCACGGCGTGAAATGCGTTCTTAGAAGGAATTAACCGTCCTTTCCTTTAATATTGTCCGTGCATACCGTGCAGTCCATGCTACTTGATTAGATGGTTCGGTCTCCAGAAGGGTTTGTTCATTTATCCTTGCGTCTGATGTGCTGACCTCCGGCTATCGGCAACAAGTTTGACATTCCCTCATGTATTTCAGAGCTGATTTCTCACCAATGCCGATACAGGGACACATGCGCAGGGGGCGGGGTTTCGTGCACTGGGGGAGGAGTTTGACGCACAGAGGCGGAGGTTGCTTTAAGGAAGTCTAACAGAGATATAATGTATATATAGTTAAGTTATAAACGTGTATAGATGTAATTAAGACACCCTGAAAACACTTTACTCAATAACGATAAATACTTCGCAATGAAATAGCCCAGCTTAACATTTCTTATAGACAGTTCATCGAGACATAACGCTGAGGCCTAAATATAAACAGATATGAAATTATGCACATATTTTAATCTTCAGTGATAATCAATTCTTGAGGTGAAGCAATCTAGATTTCATATAGAGAATTAAATCTAGATTTAACAGTTAAACATATATAACGATTAAACAAACGGAAATGACGTCTTAATGTTCGATCACACATTCAAACTGTAGTAATCATAACAGCAGTTAATTAATTCATGCATAAAACACAGGCCTTTATTTTCAAGATGATAAATGACAGAGATAATGCACGTCTTCAGTATTCATTTAACTGGTGATTGCGGTATATACCGCATAGCTTTATAACAAACGCGTTTTAAATGAAAAGCGATTATCAAATGGTATAAATAAAACAGCACAGTCAAGATTACCAACCACAAAACCTCTATGAAATTATTACTGTAATACTAGCAGGTTTATATAATGAAGCATAAGCGGCCAAAATACTGATATGGCGCCTGAATGTTATGCAGTAAATTTAAATGCAGTGAAAATAGACGATTGTTTTGTTGGTTTCGTTCGCCAGCACAGAAGACTCACCTGTTACTTTTGACAAAGCGGAACATTGCCATCTATGGGTGACGTCAGGTACATGCACACTGACGGGAGCGATTCAGATTCAACTCAAGCGCACCAGATTTTGTGAATACAAACCCTCAAAAATAAACGTCTGGCAATAAAATGTGACCAGGCGTCCCACACCTGTTCACCAATTCACCTCCATGTGTTTGTGATTACGGAGTAATGATTTAAGAATATAATCGTATAAATTATTGCACTTGCAAAGCGCAAATTCTAGTAACAAATTTTATTTTAGATTAAAGCAACAATTTATACTTTAATCTACACTCATGATTTATTTGATTAATTTCACCACTCCTCCAGTCCTGGAAATCAAAACAACCTGTTATTTAGCAGGTTTTCTATGACCGTGGGAATCCCTCAATCTTTAATCCGTTTTCTTCAGAAAGAATACCTTCTCGTGGAAAGACATTCATACTCAGGATTCATTGTAAAATAACACCAACTATACAAAGAAAAGCCACAAAGACAGAAAGGTAAGAGTCAATTTATTAGATATCCTGTTCATTTTTATAGTTCAAATAATGCAAAATAAAGAAATCACACCCTTGTACATTCACTATTTCCCCTGATTTTCAACAAACAAGAAAAACAATAAAACAGAACTGTGAAATTCCCAAGAAAAAAACAGTAGATTCTCCATGTGTGCAGCTATGTTTACATCGTTATCTGATTTATTCACTGATCTGAGTCATGTATGCACACACATGTAAACCACAGTGTGAAACTCAGGACAGTATTCTGTACACGCGTGTAAGTAAACAGACATCAGTGCACTGCTTCTTCAGCTGTGATTCTGAGAGCACATGATGAAGACACATGATGAAGACTCCTGCTAACAGGAGTGTAATCAGAGGAGCCGCGACTTGCATAAAAGCGTCTGCTAAATGAATTTAAAAAGTGTTTCTATCATGCTGTCAAAGACATTTTACAACGCTGCATAATTACGTGAACATATGTGGACCTTACATTAAACACATAAAAACTCGTGTGAAATCTCAAGCCCCAGTCGCTACACAGAAAGGTTTACATTAAGCACTAATGTGCACTAACAATCACTCCACACGCACTGAGATTTCGCTGATAATAAGGGGCGCAGAAGCATGTTTAAACACACACATCAGGCACTAGTTTGTTTCCGACTGCGCAAACTCCAGCCGTATGTCATCCACAGAATCCCCGAAAACGACACCAGTAAAATATTCACTAACGCACTGGTCAAGATAAACGATAACAATCAAATCAAATTAGATTCGCCCACTGCTGTCCTCCTGTTACACAACTAACAGAGCCAAAAACTTGAACAAAGAGCCGTACATGTGGCAGAATTTAAAAGCTTACAGTCCTGTTACTATGAAACACATTTAATGCAGATAAACAGCCCTGCACTTTGGGTTTAGCATTAGGCACGACCAGTGCAAACAGCAAATGCTGTTTTTGCCAGGCTGGATGATTCGAGCTGGTGCAGATCAGGAAAAATAAAACCCCTTATTCTACCTGCAAATCAGACCCTGACCAGCTGTGATATAGAAACTACAGTGTTAGCGTTTGTAAAATTGTCCTCGGGTGCAAAGCAGAGGGTTCCCACACCGAATTTCCCATGACTTTTCCAGACATTCCTGATGACTGGATCAAGATTTTTAAAACTCATTTTCTAAAAGGATGCACTCGCGATTCATTACTTTAGCTAGAATAACTTCTATTCACTACATACAATTTCACTCTATGACTTTCTCAAGTCTGGAAATCCTCGGCTGATAATCTCCAGTTTTCAGAGGCCGTGGGAACCCTGAACGCATTACAGGTAGATTAGTGATAGAAAAGTACTTCACCTGTTCTCAAGCAGCTCTAGAAAAGCAGCAGTAATGAGTCTGGATTCTGGGGAGCTAAAACATGTTCAAGAGTCCTGAGAGGTTTTTGTCATATGAAGAGTCTGAGAACACAGAGGCATATCTGAGCTCATGCAAAGCCAGTCTCTGTCAACCGTTCAACAGCACAACACATCTGCTAGACAAACACAAAAGACTGACAGACGAATTCTGTCGAAAACTTTACAAATGGTTTAAGTCAACTGAAAGATGTGCTTGATCAGAAAACAGAAACAGAAAAGATGATAAAGATTCAAACAAGTACAAACACAAGTAACAAAAAAACAACATATAATTGGTCCAATGCTTTGTTTTAAAAACAGAATAACACAACCATACAGCAATACTCTTGATAGTTCTAAAACCCCTTACAGTCAGTGGATAAGCCTGCCTGAGATTGTATACGGTTTAAAAAACAGGCAAAATCTGGTCCAGCGTGAAGCGTTTCTGCTCGAGGCAGGTGTGTGTGAGTCGTTCAGCACTGCTGATCGTTGTGTCATTCGTCAGTCTGGTGGAGGGCAGCGCCCCCTCTGGACGGTTTGGTTACATGCAGTGATGTCTCGTCAGTGTAGTGGTGGTTGGATTAATTTCGTCTCATTGTTCGTCAGCAGCACTGGTTCCTCGGACCTGACCGCTTTTACGAAGCTAAAAAAAAGTAAAAATAAATGATTACTTTGAATACGGCACTTTGCACTTTTTGCGGCTTTACAATTTTCCCCCAAGTTCGTACATTTCTGAAGTAAAGAAAAATAAACACAAATTACAGTAAACAACCCTCTACATTTCTTCTGCGTTACACGGTTTATTAAACCAGGCACGACACGGAGTTTTGCTCAAGCAAACGTGACGAGATATGTTGCTGCTCACATTTTACAGTAAAGCTTGATAAATAAATCCGTCTGAGACTTCCAGTGCAGGTGCACAAACTGTAACTGTGACTGTTTTAACAAACTAAGTCCAATTGATTGTCTGTGGTCACGGATGCTTTCAAAACTGCTTTTGTTTCACCTCCGATGTTCCAAGACATTTCGCTGGTGCTGGTTTCCATTCCCTGCTATGTGCTAAACATCCAAACTTGGTGAAAAGCACACCGACCTTCACCTGATGCTACAAACTTGTTGTATCGTGCCTGGTTAGTAGATATTGCAGATGTTTATTTTTTTTAACACACTCACACAAACGCATGCATGCTCGAATCAACGAGTGCAGGAACGCACATGCTCACATGCACAAAGTACAAACACACTCTGGAAAAATCAACAAACACAGAAGTGGTGATTAGAAACCAAGAACGCAGCGAGAAGAACAAATGGGGCGATAGAGAGAAATGTTGGGGAGAGTTGGGCAGAGACGTCTGGAAAGAGCGTCGGAGGAGAGCCATCTCTTCCAGACCGTTCCGCAGAGAGCCAAGCGCAGGGGGAGGGACCACAACGCACAAATCTGAAGCGGCTGGGCTCCAATCTGACTCTCCATACACACCGAATTCCTCTCTAGTCTATAAAATGAACTCAATAACCGTTTGCAAGATCAACAAAAGATCGGAGCTACTCTGAAAGACATCCAACGAATAAATGACACATGAAATACAAAAGAAAAAACTTTCATTGGGCCACCGAAAAGAAAAGATTTAAGGAATAGCTGAACCCCCAAACATTCCATAAAACGTTTTTTACTCATCCCAATGTTGTTCCAAACCATCTGATTTACTTTCTACTGTGGATGATATAAAATCAGTGGTGACAGAACCTGCGCCATTTTGCATCATTAACTGGCACGTGGCATCTTAATGCACCCTATTTGAATACATGTTCAAAAAACCTCACACGGGCTTTAATGTGAGTTTTGAAGACTCTGAATAGAAAGCGCGAGTCATGCAGACCGTTTTGATGGAGCACGACAGGCAGTGGTCATAACATGCTTTTGTTGTATGGAAAATAACAAATTCTGCAAAACATCTCGTGTTCCACACAACAAAGTCATATTGGAACGACATGAGGGAGAATAAACGATAACAATTTTTAATTTTGGGTGTACTGTCCCTTTAAGAGGAGTACTGAAGAACCGCCCTGGATACGCGGTGGATGGTGTAAACGTCAGATTTCCTCCGCTGAGAGAGAAAATCAACAGCCGCTGGCCACCACACTTCTTTAAAACAGCGCGCCAATTTATCCCCGTCCAAAAAAAGCTCTTTTACCTTTCAGCTGCAGCCTAAAACCATTAGATCTATCAGATGAGCCCGTTTCAAGGAGCGACTAACACCTGCTTTTAATTTGCACTGTTGAGGCACAATTTTCCTCTGGCCCGAGTGAACACTATTGGGCGGTTCAGCCAGGAGTTTTCCTGAAATGACTAACAGTTTAACTTGGGTTACGTTCATCCACACGTCAGCTGGGAGGAGAACAACACAGGTTAGTTAGTTGTGGTTAGCTGGAGCGAACAGAGTGAAGTGGCGGGTTAGTGTGAGGCAAATATTATGAGAACCGAAAGAAGAATTCGTGACCGGGCGCCCCCCTCTCCTGCGGTGAGACTTACAAATCTGTCACATGGTACTAAAAAGGATCAGGCTAGTCCTCAGCAGCCGTCGTTCCTCGCACAGAGCCCTTCTGACGCATCTACAAACAGAACATGAGGTTAAACGCAAACTCATGACTCGCTGGTGTCCACCTGCAAACATCAAATCAGCCAATAACAGAACAGAAACATACAGGCCATATTCCACCACCCCAAAATCAACAAGAACAAAATACTTCAATTATCTGGAGGTGAAATAAGAGCCAGACATGTAACCGTTGATTACAGTCAGCGCTGAGGAACTGAAGGGGTTAATGCTGACCTCATCACTGGAAACTTTCAGCATTTCCATAAAAGGTTTGAAAAAAGACAGAAAAAGATATCTTGGAACCTTTCTAAAAAGAGCAGCGAAGCCAAAGTAAATGCGATTCGTCAAATATTAGTCCAAAAAAACATACTTTCTGCTTGGCGACCGTACAGCAGCAGCGTAAAAAAAAAAATTTTTTAAATGTATGTTTTACTACTTCTAGTGCCTGTTTTATGAACATCAGCTTTTTTAACTGAAGACAATAACAGATGTTGATTAACTAGTTTCGAGAAAGATTTAACTTGTAATATGACTGATAGGTTGACGGGTTAGGAATCGCTTTATTAATCTTGGCAAAGCGAGCTTTAGAATAAAAGTAATAAGCGAGCACGCCTACGGGACTTGGAGGAGAGTGTACTGATCGATATTTCCCAGGCACACAAGAGTTTGTGGTTTTTGTTGGCTGCGCGCTGAAAGTGATCACAGAGCGTGTCAGAGTTTGGAAGGGCTGCGTGCAGTTGGATCGTCGCATTTATTGGCTAGAGGAAAGAAATGGGGCCAAACTCTATACACTTCAGCTGGGACGCGTTCAACACAAACACCACTGAAAATAAAAGCAGCACGCTGCCAGAGGTGACCGATGGAAAAACCCGATTCAGACTGTAACTACTTCAATAATGCGCAGAATCCTGCGTCTTCTGTTTCTAGCTCTATAGTCGAATAATGACTCCTGCGGCTAATATCACAGGTACTAAACCTTTTATTCTGCATTTAAACGCCCGGTGTGACGCTGTAAACCCGGACCAGATGTGCAGCAGACTGAAGTACAGAGCTGTACGTGTATTGTGATCATATCAGAGTCCAGTGTTTACAGAATCACTATCAAGCAGCGCCGCCGTGCTGCCGAGGCTGAACTCAGCACAGCTGAACTCCACACAAGCTAAAGAACCTTTGCTATATTAAAAATTTAAGTTCACAAGGTTCAAATAGGGTCCAACAGCAATGTGTTTAAAACTAAAGTGTACATTTTCATGATAAATTACACTTACAACATTGCTGTTTGTTTAAGCCACTTGAAATCAAACAATTATTGTTATGAGAGTTTCATCTGATGATGTTTGTGGCACAGAAACACACGAGGTGTTTGTGAACAGCACACTGACAGAACACAGTACAAGCCTGTGAGTGAAACAGCAGTTATCAATCAGATCAGGGACAGCAGAAGCACTTCAAATTTGACTGAGTTTACAGAGTTTACTGCACACTGTACAGCTATTCTGACCTCCTCCAGCTCCCTCTGCGTCTCCTCCTCCATCCGGCGGATGTCCTCCATGGTGAGCTCCACCCAGCTGTCGATCCAACAGAAGAGCTGACGGTGAAAGTTGGTGAAGATTCTCTTCTCTTGCTGTGGATGAAGAGTAACAAGACATCAGTCATAAACACAAGCTGATGAGTAACTGCACATGGATGTTTACTCAAGCTGACTGCATGTGAAGGAAGTTACTGCAAGAACAGGCAAATAGAACAGGACTGAAGTTGTCTAACTCATTGATTTTGTCATTACCTTGTGGATGAAGTTTTCTATTTTGGTTTGGAGGCCCCACCATTTGAATTTGACGGTGACCAGTTTGTAGGCGCACATCCGAGGGGCGTCTGCTTTAGCCAACAGCTCTTTCTGTTCAGACACAAAACAAAAATGTTTTTAAAGGAAACACGCTTGAGAACTGAAGATCTGTAGAGATGTACAGCTGCAGCGAGACCTCTCACCTTCCAGTCTGGTCCTAAAGGCCCTCTGCCTGTTTTCTGTGAGTGAAAGATCGCCGGGTCTTCATCCTGTTTATAGTCCTGACACACCAGAGAACAACACTGGGTGAGGGTGTGTGTGTGTTCCACACAGTACATCCTCACTCGTGTCCAAACACACACACACACACACACTCTACCTTTTAATCTCTGAAACCTCAGCGATGATGAGCGCTGAGAACATATGGTAGGAGGAATTAACCCTGACCAAATCTCATCCACTTAACTCATTAAAAGTATGAAGCACACATGTGCTGCAGGCCTGAGAACAGCAGACACTCACAGGTGACATGAAGATATGAAGAGAGGGTTTAACACTGTCCACTGATGCACTCATTCTGGTTAACACACTGCACCACTGAACTGCAGTCAAACGACCGCAGCTGTAGTTATGCATCCGGCACAATGCCAGAATGAGGTCGCAGGGAAACGCATTTGCATTTATTCAAAGCAGCTGGTGTCTGTCAGTGGTGGGCGTGTCTTCTGGAGGACAGTACCAGCAGCTAGTTTGTCTAGGTCGTTTAGCTAGTTGAAGGTCGTTTGTCAGGCAGCAACAATCAAAGACGTTAACAGAGCTACTAACAGACCATCTTAACCAGTGTGTGCCTCGTTCATGTTTGGCACTAGTAGCTGATGTAACAGAGAGACTTCTGGGTAAGCGTATGTAGGTCAGAAGGGTGAAGGTCCATATTCACTGACATCACATCACTTGTATTCCAGTATTACATAACAGAAGAGCAACTCAGAGCTGCACGAACGTTTAAACTAAACTAAACTAAACTAGTATATTGAATAGACTCAGGTCACCACCAAAGCCTCTAATGTAAACACACCCTGATGTATTTGCATCAAAGGCTCAACTGATGCAAATTACAGCTGGGACAGACCAAACATCCAGAGCTTATTTTAAATCACTGTAAAGCCAGCAGAGAGTTTGGATGTGCTTTGAGTGAAGAACATGGTCATGATGATGTCACAGATCTGAATGTGTCTACAAGGTGAACTCACTCCAGGTTCAACTTGAGAGCGATCGGCTATATCAATATGAACAACCTCCACTGTCTTCCACGTGGTGGGATCCAGTTCGTGTACCTGACAACAAACACAACACATCAGACTGAGCGAAGACATCTCACTCCAATTAAACCAAACATCTTACTCACGTTCTCTAATGAGCCCATGTCTGGCTTGTGCCATGTTTCAATTTTAATCATGAAATCATCCTTCATGTACTCATTCTGAGAGAGAGAGAGAGAGAGATGTTTAGATTCAGGGCTTCATCACAAACAGGACAGATGACTTCAGATTGCAGTTGGTTTGTTGAACTGCAGCGCATTTAATGCATAAAAAATAAAAAGATCTAAGGGCAGCACATGATTTTACAGGGTGTTGAAGTTCAGAGGCTTCCAAACCACATGTTTTAAAACTGAAGGAAACATTCCTACAAGACAGGAAATAAAGCTGATGTATTTCAACTTCTGCTTATTTATAGTGTTTTGATGTAGAACGTAACAGGAATGTTTACAACTGAGCACTTAAGATACATTTAACATGTGAATGCATCACTGCGGTACATATCAAAGCAAACATTCAAGCTAAATATTCCATCACA
>JAZGTJ010008905.1:0-20251 GCA_036877575.1 Botia almorhae | reverse complement strand
AATAATAACCTAATAATAAACCTAATAAATCACCTACTATCACCAAACAAATAACAGAATGTCTCAATGTCCTCAACAGGGTGAAACACCCCAACATCCTTCAGCTGGTGGACGTCTATGAGACACGGAAAGAGTATTACCTGTTCCTGGAGCTGTGAGTCCTGGTTCTTAAGAGTGGTTTGTGGTGCAGGTTAAAACTCAGGGCTTGTTATCAAGTGATGGTTTTGATCCTCTAAGAAGCTAAATTCCACCAGCCCAGGTCATGTGACAATAAACTTGATCTTTTCATATTGGCACAGATGAGACCAAAGCAGCAGCTGCAGTCTGAGACACGTCAGGAATAAACCCAGAGCTCAAACTGTCCTCGCATGATTATACCACCACGTCCATGTCGCATTCTTACCTGTCTGTTTGGATTTGCATTTATTATTTTAATTCCTGGTCCCCGCTGTACACTGTATCTGCAGTGTGGATTGGCTGCTTGCTGCTTGCTGCTGGTGCACAAGTGAAGCTTACAAAGCTGCCAATGTGTACCCGGCTAGCAATTTTAGGTTGTAAGAACGTTTCTGTAACGTTTCAATTAGGAACAAAAAACTTTATTCTGAAAGTTCTAGGAATGTTTAAAACGTCCAGTTTTTAATTGTATTATTGCTATCGCTTAGTTATAAGAACATTGTTCAAACATTTTTTTAAACATTACACCAACGTCTTAAGAGTAACATTTGTGATAGATGATATAATAATAAAAAACGTTCTAAAAACGTTACTGCAAGAGATTTTTGATCACTTTGAGAGAACTTTTAGAGGGTGTTTTAGAGAACATTCTGAGAGCGTTCTCTGTTAGCTGGGTAGGGAATTATTCAGATTTACATAAAATAATTTCCCAGCAGGATAGTTCCAACTTTAAAAACAAACCGTGACACATTATGCTGTTAATCGGGGTTAGGATGATAAAGTAGTGGTTAGGTTTCCTCAATTAAAATTGCATGGGCACTTTTTTAAGTGTACTGTGAGTTGCTTTAGCATTTAGAGTTTATTGTCTTGACTGACAGGGCTACAGGTCGAGAGGTGTTTGACTGGATATTGGATCAAGGCTATTACTCAGAGAGAGACACCAGCAATGTGATCCGGCAGGTGATGGAGGCTGTTGCTTACCTGCACAGCCTGAAGATTGTTCACAGGAACCTGAAGGTACGCTGCACAGCGCCCTCTGCTGCTCACTGGCAGCACATACACAATTCAGTTATGTTTCCTGTACTTATAAGCTTTGTTCACACAACACCACTTAAGCACCACATCTATGTGATGATGTCAGATCGGTTTGTTCTCAGATATGCAGTTCATATCTGGAATTATGACATAGTTTTTTTAATATTCTCATTTGTAAGTTGCTTTGGATAAAAGCGTCTGCTAAATGACTAAATGTAAATATTTCAGCCCAGATTTCATGCGTTTTTGCTGTTGTTTGACAGGTGTACAAAAACATATGCTGGAACATTTGACTTTCACAGTTTGTCTCAACACAGCTATTGCGATAAACTCATTGATTAGATCATATTCTTTTTGTCTCACCAATAAAAAAAATAGCAGACATTATTTTTGCTCCAGAAAATGTACATTTTCTTGGAATACAAATTAGGTCTAATCCAGCTTTTTTCCATGTTTTGGGAAAAGGGATCAGCATGTCAGCTTGTCATTCTCATTTCCTTTAGCTGGAAAATCTGGTGTACTACAACCGACTGAAACATTCCAAAATAGTCATCAGTGATTTCCATCTGGCAAAACTGGAGAACGGACTCATCAAGGAGCCGTGTGGAACCCCAGAGTATCTGGGTAGGAAGCTCTTCAAAACACACACACCCTTTTAAAAAACTCATGGGGACACATGCAGCAGATGGTATTGTTGTGGCTGGTTTTGATTTCAACAACAAAAGCGTATAGAGAGGGACAACATGATTTTCTATAAACTATACGATCATGATACGTTTTGTCATGCCAGGATTGTCATGTTTTTAAGATGATTTTTCCCCGTCTGTTTCTGCAACCAGCTCCAGAGGTCGTTGGGAGACAGAGATACGGGCGCCCTGTGGACTGCTGGGCTCTCGGTGTGATCATGTACATACTGTAAGTTCATTTTTTCACTCACCAGGTACAACAAAATGTCAGCTGGAATTGTTTTTGAGACGCTCCTTCTAAGAAATGTTTTGAAAATTGGACATTTAAACGATGTCTCTACAGAGTATAGATAACAATAAAGAGATAGTGAGAAATGTGTAGACTTGTGGTCTGGACTTCTGTGTGTTATGTTTTGCCAACGTGATGGCGAGTTTGTGTGCAGTATGCATCAGACAGTAAGTGGGCTGTTCGTGGGCACACCATCTGTAGCTGAGTCTACCATTAACCAGACTGAACTGATTTCACCCATGCTCAGGCTTTCCGGAAATCCTCCGTTCTACGATGAGATGGATGAAGATGACTATGAGAACCATGACAAGAACCTCTTCAGGAAGATTCTGGCTGGAGACTATGAGTTTGATTCGCCATACTGGGATGAAATTTCAGACTCTGGTACTTTTAATGAGTAATACTGATAAAACATCATATATTTAACGAAGCAGAAACCTTCTTTATTTAAAAGTATGTCAAAAAATTTTGCTTAATTTTGTCTTCCGTTTTGTCTAAGCTAAAAATTTAGTGTCACGTTTGATGGAGGTGGACCAGGACCAGAGACTAACTGCTCAAGAAGCCATTAACCATGAATGGTACTAACAGTATTAATAAATGTACTTTTAATATGAATTAATATACAATATATTATTATTATTTATATTAGAGAAGGTTGTTTTGCTTTTTGCATGGGAGTGATGTCATATATTTTGACCGTCTGTTTTGCTGTGAAGGATTTCCGGAAACGCTGCTTCAGACAAGAACATCAAAGAGAACGTTTGCGCTCAAATCGAGAAGAACTTTGCTAAAGCCAAATGGAAGGTAATTTGTAGACATCTACCATGACTTTTTTGCAATGCTCTTGTTCTGACAAATGAAGTTTGCCAAATTAAATATGGGTTACTGCCACCCTGCAGAAAGCCGTACGAGTCACGACCATGATGAAGCGTCTCAGGGCACCAGAACATCAGACAGCCACGGCGACTGGACCTGGTGCAGCCGGCCCTGCTACAGGGACCCAAGAAAACCCACAGGCTCCGTCAGAGGCCTCCGCAGCCCCATCGAGTACAGCCGAAAGCAACTCAACGAGCGCAGAACCCTCTGTTGCGGAGACTCCTGGTGCCGAGCCAGAGGCGAAAAACGATGCCAATGAGCCACCAAATGAGCCCGTCCTGCAGGCCCCGGCCCCTGAACAGCGCGACCCCACGTTGGGATGCAACGGAGCAGCTTCAGCCCTCCTGCCATCAGACACGGGGGAGAAACCGAGCGGTTAATCTCGCTACCCTTCGCATCTGTGTTTAGATCCTGCACACTGTACATAAGCAGCTAGCATGCTAACACTGAATCTGCAGCACATAGCATCACACACTCCTTTGAGAGCTGACTTTAACCACGCTGGAGTCACTTCATTGCAAACATCTGTTTTATATTGATCCACAAAGGTGTGTGACTCATATCGAAGGCTTGAACCATTTTGTTAATGTTGCATAAAAAGAAAAAAAAGAGCTGTTTTCTGCTTACATTAAGCCAAGATTGGGAACTTTAGCACAGATTTGCATATATGTTTTAGGATAGGTTAACATAGTGAATGCTAGTTTAGTTTAGTTTAGTTTAGTTTAGTTTAGTTTAGTTTAGTTTAGTTTAGTTTAGTTTAGTTTAGCCTGGCCTGGCCTAGCCTAGCCTAGCCTAGCTTAGTTATTTGTTAACAAGTGTAATGAACCAAAATTCTTGGCTAAAATAATTTTTCAGTAGCCAAAATTTTGTTGTATCCATATTAATGTGTACCACCTGTCTTGCTGCATCGCACCAGCCAAGTGACGTCGCCAAGCGGTCAGAAGACCACATTGAATTTCTGGTCAGATGGTTTTTGTGAAGTGTAAAGTTTCTGTAAATAGCTGACTAACCTCTGTAGATTAGACAACGCCAAGAACAGCATGCTTTTCTAAACCTGCTGTTAAAGCCATACACACGTACGTCCAGCTTTAGCTTCACGCGCTTGATCAAACACTGTTGGTTTAACACGGTTTATCTGTAAAATACTTCTGCAGCATCCTGCAGCAACTAAGGCGGCTAAATTTGTCTTAGGTAACACGATGGCAATTTAACGGTTGAGACATGTGGCCCAATAAATGGAGCAGAGCAGGTACATGTACCAGATACCTCGAATCTGCTTGGTAGCTAAAGCCACATGAACAGTGGAAATGTGATTTGTGCTTATAATGTATTATAGAATCATTTGCATACATTGTACATGTTTTAGATATTACATTTGTCCATTGTAAAGTATAGATCCACACACACAGTGATGTATGATTAGATATTAGGTTTTAGATTTCATCTGAGGTGTAAATGTACCTAAAATACAGAGGCCATTTTATACACGCTTTAAAAAAAAACATGCTGGTTTAAATATGAATCATGATTTAATGTTATTGTTCTTAAACCTTCCTTTAATGAGCCATGATGCATTTTAATATATTTTCAGAGCTATGGAATATATATTGTTCAGAGAAATGCCGTTTTATTTATCAATATTATAGTCAAAACAAGATTCTTTGAAAGGGCAAATGTGTGACAGTTGCGCCACACTTATTTAAATAAAACGTTATAGTTAGCCATTTTATGCCCCCTTAGATGAGCGCACCTCTTTCCTTACAAATGACAAAAACATAACAGACATACTGTATGTATGTAGGAATACAAATTTCTCTGGATTTCTTAACTCACACTGTAAGCTGATGTATGCATTCACAGTTATAATATAAACACATTTATACCTGATCAATATCGACGCTAACCCTTTAATAACCCTTTAAAAATGTCAGTAACCCTAGTAACACAAGCATTAATGATAATGTAATAATAATATAACTAAACATAATCTCTAACCTAATAACTCTAACCCTTAACCCTGTCCCTCAACCCTAACCCTCAACCCTGTCCCTGTCCCTCAACCCTAACCCTAACCCTCAACCCTGAGCCTAACACGTTTCTTTTTTACTTTTGTGAAGCGTATTAGATATTTTTTGCCTTTAACATTTTATAGACGTTAGTTTCATCAACAACAGATTGTTTCCTTCTCGCACATTAGGTTTTTTTTTTTACGAAAATTTTCGGAAGTTCCACATTTACTTACTGTAAGATGTTCTGCTTCACTGCTGTGTGATATTTACTGGCGTGGACACATTTGTTTCCCGACGTGGGCGTTTATCTACTTATTGGTTTATTTGTTTGAGCTGTTTCAAAATTTTAAATACTCATTTTGTGCTCATTTATATATGAAAAGGTTCAAATATTTTTGTTATGCGAACATCTCGTTTCGATTTTAGCACAATGAAATGAGAGGTAATGTAGAAAAACAAGAGCTTCGAGAATCGGTCGCCCTCTTATAGAGCAATAGTCTACAACTGAGAAACTGTGACGCTATCTTTAGTATGTCAGTGTGTCCGATTGGTCAGTCCTCTGTTAAAGGCCCACGGCCAATAGTGATGTCATACAGGAAGGACGTGAGGGGCTTGTCATGCTTTTCACTGAATAGCGACCCAACTCCAGTTCCTAGATAATTTGACTCTGTAAAGTCACACATTAAGCCTGTGAACAAAATCACAGTACAAGCTAAATTATTTGATGTAGCCTCTCAAATACTGTAAGTGAACAAAATGATAAAAGAATACCTGTTTCTCCTTCAGTGGCCAACAGTTGTTGTGCAGTGGCTTCATGCTGTAGTTTCAAAATGATGATGAAGTCCCTGATGTGCAATTTTGCTCTGTCAGTGACCTATTGATGTCACGATGATACACGACAGTGGTTTGCGTGTGTGATGTCACAGGTTTCTGCTGAAGTCGGCTTTGATGCAGTATACTTAAGATCGCAGATGTGTCATGTCATTTTGTATTTATCTCTCTCTCTCTCTCTCTTATCAAGTATTTCCCTTCTAAAATCAGCCTCATACTTTCATTTCTTCTATCCGACGAGACTTTTCGAGATGTTATTTGTTATTCCGTCTTTGCTTTTCATATGAAACTACGAGCTAAAAGTACGACCTAAAATAAAAAGAGCGACGTTACGTGTAGGTCTGGAACGTTTTCTTGAGCATTCATGTGTTTTTAAACCGCAACTAGATACTGTGTACCACGATTCAAAGCAATTTCTTCTATAGTGCTTCACGATGGCCTTTGGTGTTTGATGTTTGTTGATTTTCTCATCTTTTCTCTGACGTTCTGCTCAGTGTGATTGACTGTGAACCTGTGAATACACTGAGGACTGACCTCCTTTCTCCTCCAGCTCTGTATTCTTCAACTGACTGTCATGCTTTGAGGAAAATAAACACATGAATTTATTAGTGGTCCTAGTTCTCTGTTATATACTGCACACATACAGTACATATATATATATATGTGTGTCTACATACACACGTGTGTATGTGTGTATATAAGTCTGTTGTTTGACTTGCTCTTCATTCTGACATGTTTTTTGTCAGATATTTAGGTTGTAAGGACGTTTACCCAATGTTTAAGTAACACAAACGTAACACAAATGTATTTTAAAAATTCTAGGAAAGTTTAACATGCCCATTGTTTTTAGACGTATTAGTGTTATTGCTTGCTTATAAACATTTTATTCAAACATTATTCAGACGTTCCACTACTTACAACTTTCTAAGAACATTTCCATGTTCCCCATGCTGGGGAATCTCTGGGAATCTGTAAATTTCTTATTGAGCAATTCACAACCTAAAACTGAAGTAACTAGTTATTATGTTAGACACGATAAACATATTTTGTTGTTATTAGCTAATAGATTAATAAAGTTAATACTAATGGGTAAAGTTTAAAATGGTATACCCCAAATTTATAGAAATACGTCCCTGAATTATGGTTTTATAATCACATTTCCCAACAGAATGTTGAAAAGAAGCTGCTTTACAAAAGAGAAACCGGTCTGATGTTCTAACAAGGTTTTGGAATGACGAGTAAATGTTTAAATCGTTTTAAAAAATGAACCATTTATATTATTATTTGATATGCTGTAAAACTTAGCGGCATCTAAGTGCTTGCTTTCATTCTATCTCAGAAATATAGATTATAGATTATCTTAAAATAGTGAAACTCAATGTGCAGCAGGAAAAGCAGCCTAAAGAGCTGGCCGAGTTTGCCCCCTGCTGGTTGACGTCATTTAATACACATATGAACCATAGAGACAAATGATGAACGACGAACCAAATCAAACCAACAAAAACGAATCGAGTTGTTAAAAAATATTCACAGAAGCATTTTGGCCTCTGTGTTGATTAAACATTAAGACGCTCCAATAAACCAAATTGACAAATTACATTGGATCAAAGTTTGAGGACCAATTCGTATTTATCGTCCAGTCTGAAGCGCTTTATTTTTATGACCGTAAGTCTGTACTGGCCAGATCGTGTCCTGCCCCGACCACAAAACGTGACAAAACATCTTCACGTTTCCCAGCAGTCGATGTCCTCCGCACAATTCCCACTGATCCATGTGTCATCTATCTCTCTCTATCTGATCTCAATCTGTGGAGGTTGTAACGGCATTACAATGGCTCAGCTCCCACTGCGCCCCTGATCTTACAGATAAGACCAATAAAAGTCTCTCTGATGTCCTTCCAGACCGATCAGGTTACATTAAGATGCGCCATTCCAGCTTTAATTTCCTCCCAAAGCGCTAAACGTCCAAAAACATCTGCTTGCACAAAGTAGGAACAGTTATTCTTGCGCTTTTACGCATGGAACGTTTTTGCATGGTGAACAAAAGTCTTTGTAATCATGAATAGAGGCCTTTCCATAATAATGACAGCCTATGATGGCATGTTGAAAAGCTGCGATGGAATAGGAAGATAAGCATGTGGGTTTCCGAGCCATTCTAGCCTCAGTGTTCAGCTATTCACGCTGATAATCGCCCATCGCCGCGGTGGGTGAGAACAGCAGGCACTGGTGACAGACAGCACTGTGCCCACCACTGGCACTGAGGCACCCGAAACGCGGACTCATTGGAGTCATCTGATAAGACAGACACAGTAGTTTGTCTGTTGGGGGGCACAAGTTTGACAAAAGAGCCCAGTGATGATGAAACGTGGGGGTAACGAGCTGTGCCCGGCGAGGAACAATGCGGTGTCAGGCAGACGTGCCCTCCGATCCGGACACGACATTGCGCAGCAGTGCGCCCGCTGAGAGAAACTATATGATCTATATGCGCCCATCTCTCCTCGTCATTTCCTATCGTCTCTCCAATGTGTGTGGGTGGTGAAGCGGCTAAAGTTCAGGTTTCGCAACGGAAAGTTTGCGGTTCGAGTTGCACAAAGCACAACTTTGTTCGTGAGCTAGCGTGACATGCTGAAGAAGGATTTCGAGTACTTTATAATGCGTTAGATAGTCTATAACCGATTGGTAATATATTTGAACTGAAAGCATATCGTAAATAACAAAATGTTAACACATGGCATATCACCCCTTGAACAGGGTGTGCACGACATTTGTAAACGCATATTCACTGTATTCTTTTTTTACCGTTGTTGTATTTACATGTCTATACTGGACGTTTTACCATCAACAAAGTCTTTATGTGCGCAAAAATATCTCGCAATAAAATTCTTCTGTATCAGATTTTTTTAAAGATCAGAATATTAAATTGCATAAAATATTGTCAACCAGAATTAAAAATCAAGCGCTATGTACCCTAGAAATACACGCAGAACTCCAACAGTACTTCAATCTGTATGAAGCTAATACAACCTCTAGAGGCCTAGCACAAACAGAAACGTGGGCGTCCCTGATTTGCCATTTAATATTGTTAACATTAATTCCCTCGTCTGTATTAAAACACTGCAAGAATTCAAGTTACTATAAAATATAGAGCTTTAATTTATTAGTTAGCAACAGCAAGAGGGGAAAAGAGAAATCTTTTACACAGTTATCACAGTAACATCACCTGTGCTTTTAGTCTCAAACGGATGACAAAATAAAAACACAAACGTTTCTAAAGACACATCTTAAAAATTACAAGAAATTGTACAACCATTTTTTCTGAATGTAATACGCTGATTGAGCCGGACGAAGAACAGGGGAACCGGTTCAGTCTGGTATTTCACAGGAAACGCAAGGATACAGTCATTGTCATTTTAACATGGAGAGTTGCACATACTGTATAAGCCGCCCAGAGGAAGACCGCACGGCTTCTGGCCAAACCATAAACTATATGAACAGAAAGAACACAGCTATCTTTAATTTTTACAACAGCACTACATAATCATGCACACAATGAAAAGCCAGCTTCCCAAAACCTCGAATAGCTTTAAAACTCGGAGAAAATGTTCTATACAATGTGAACGTTTTCAAAATGAAGGGTTCATGTTTTTGTTCTCGTTTGGACGTTTAGGTCATATTTCACACCTTATTCAACAGAAATTGTTTTTAATTTGACAAAAAAAATGACACTTTAAAAAATGTATTTTCACTGCAATTTAGTAAAATTTAATAAAATGTAATTTGAATCGTAAAAAACTGTATAACAGTAATGAGAATCACTTTTGATAATGGCAAATTACAAAAAAGTTTTTTAAAAAAGCCCAATGAAGCATCATAATTATTTTAAGTCTATTCTGTATAATTCTTATCAAAAATCATAATGACCCAAAATAAGTTTCATTGTCTTTGTTTAAAATCTATTTTAATTCTGGGGGTAAAATGTGACCTAGACATTTGTTGTGAGCTTCATATATGCATATATGACTTGTGACATCATGGTGATGTGGGTTGGTTTGTGCTTTTAGTCTTTTCGAAACTGGCGAAACAAACAAAAAAAGCTTATTAAGAACCCTCAGCAGCACTTACATATACATATCTGACTAAACGTGTTAGAGTCCGTTCCTATCGCAAATGATTCCTTTAAACATTTGTGCAATGAAAACAGATGTGTGCATATAGTGACATCAGGGAAGACGATATGAGCTGGTGTATCATTGTGACCAATGATGGATCACAATGCACTTGGGGGTGGGGCTAGTGGTGAGGCGTGTTATGACACCCCCGTTTCACGCCCCGTCTTATCCAAATGTCCTTCCATGTTTAGCCATATAGAGTCCAATGGGCAGAGAACCATCTGCCCAGCTGCTCATTTCTTACTCCTCTTAATCATTTTAGTTTAACTCAGTTCATAGTCTATGGAGTTATGTTAATAAACACAACAGTCATCAAATGCCCAGAAAATGGAAATTGGCTTTTTGTTTTGTTGTTGTTGTTGTCGTGACGATAAAAATAATATTACAATTACAATAATATTTGCTCGTTAGGTACTTATACACAAAGAGCATTCAAATCCACAGAATGGTACTATATACAACCTACAATAAATACTGTGTATGATATCATCTTTATGTGTTAAAAGGGAATTCCGTGTGTTTTTTTGCAAAGTTCGATTCATGGAAGTTTTTTCCTTTTCTTTTTTTCCAGGTTTTTCTATTTTAGAACTTTTCAGAAAGTCTGTCCTCTAGAGGCCGGAACCGACACCCCTCATGTTTCCTCTTCGCCCCCGTGATGTCGCCGATTCCGCGGTTTCTTCTGTTCCTTGAGCTCTTTCAGATCTTTGGCCTTGATGCCTCCTGTCAGCGGGTCTCCATACTGCCAGTAATCCTGGCAGTACTGGTTTATGAGGCCCATCTCGGGCTGACTGAGGATGGTGAGAAGGTCTTTATACTGCCCGGTGCTGGGGGTCCAGGCGCTGGACTGGAGCGAAGAGGCTGCTGGGCGGCCTGTTTCCACCAGGATGTTATTAACGGCCTGGTTGGTTAAGACCACCAGCTGAAGTTTGACCAAGGTGTGCTTGAAGTTCTTCTCCGTGGCTGTGCAGACATAGATCCCAGAATCCGAGGACTGTAAAGATCGGAGCAGTAAACCCTGGTCTGTCTTCAATACACGCCCATCAGTGCGAACCTAGAGAGAAAGAGACAGAGAGAGAGAGAAAAAGAGAGACCAGCTCTGATTAACCAAAGCTTTTTGAACTTGTATGGATAAGTTTATGTGTTCTATATGTTGTTTACACCTTTTTGGCCAATAAATATTTTGTACGTTAAGACCAATAATTAGGTCAAGACAGAATCTAATTTTTTGTGATTTTTGTGGTTATTTTGGAGTAAAATCAAACCTGGTAAAAACGTTAACCAGAAGTGAAACAGCACAATCAAAAGAGCAGAATAAATAAATAGATCATTCAGACAGTTGTGCCCAGAGATGTTGTGTAAACTACTGATTCACGATCATGCACTGATTCATAGTTTGATGTGGTTCAAGTGAAATAAACAACGAACACATCATTATCATTGGAGCACAAAACTAAAAAGATGGAGAACTGTTTATTTTCTTTGGAAACATCAGACAGAAAAAGATTCTACATTTTGATTTGGAAATAATAAGCTCTGATATTATTGGCTTTCAATATTGGGTCAATCAAGACCAATAGGTGTGTGTCTGTGTACCTCTCTTCTCCGATCACTGTTGTCTTTGTGCAGGTGCCATTTGATGGCTGCATGAGGAGATCTGGCTTGGCATTCCAAAAACGTGCTGCTTCCCTCCACCCCGTACTGCACAGTCTCCAGAGTGTTCTTATTGGCTGGACAGCAAGAACAACACATAACAGTCCTCAGCACCAAACTATAGCCAGAACAAGATCTGTCCATGAATTATTATGACAAAGAACATGAGAGCTGTCAATCAAACTGCAAAAATGCAAACAAACTAAATACCACAACAAATTCCAATCACAGTAGAAATATACAACCATAAACATACTGTATCTCCAGTATCTGCTTGGTATGCATTGCATTACATTGTTGTTATATTACTATATTATTACTGGCGCGCGGTAAAGGGAACGTGTTAAATACACATATTTTTGTTTCTTTTAAAAGTGCTGACAGTTACATGCTAAAATGAAATAATATTTCCACTGTAAGTGGAAAGTCGATGCAGGAAGAGTTAGCATTGACTTTCTGTGGTTATCGGCAGCAGGCCACAAATGCTGTCGGCAGAACTTAACTTATATTAAACCCAGAACATTTCTTTAAGCTGCCTGTAGTGGAGACATAAGCTTACTGTTGGAATTGTATCCTCTGCATTGTCGAATGGGATTCCCATACTTTACATCCTGCCGTCTGCTGCGTCTGAAAGACAAACGTACAGAATTCCGTAAGAGATTTATTCCCACCTCTCCCTGAGGGGATACATGAGGAAACACTATACAAGTGATTTTAATGATTCCGGAAAAAACATTCCCATCAACTTATCAGGGTTTGGACTAGGGAACGTCGTACCATTTGGGTAACGTACATACAACCATCCAGAAGACATAACTGTACGATTAAAGATAGTCAACGATCTAAAATGGCAATAATCAACACATTTCAGGCGAATCTGGGGTTCCAACTTTGCGGAAACACTGGAAAAGCTTTTTCCTGATTTACAATGACAACCCTCCCTTCACACAAACGGAGGTCCGTATGGACCCTGTTCATCCAGATGTGGGATGCAGGAAATTGATTGGCTAACACAGAGCTGTCATCATTCCCACGAAACACTTAATAAAGATAAAGCATGAAGGGTAATTGGCCATCATCAGCACACAACATGACTAATGCTCCTGACTGCACAGGAGCAAGATCTCCGCAGTTACAACATCTAGCACACCTTCCCAGAAGCCTGTCGATAAAAACCAGATGAACGCAGAGGAGTTCATGATGTGATCTTTGATGAGCAGAAGGTTTCAAATGACTCTTGTTACTTTTTATGTAAGAAAATATTTTTTAACCCTTCCTTCTCTCTCCTTCGACAGGTACAAATAATTGTTGAAACTTCAAATCTTTGGAACTCTGGAACTTTGTTCAGCACTGTTCATTGCCTCTCTATGATGTATCGCTTCATTTTTCTCCTCACCTTGTAAGTCACTAAACTGCTACATGCCTAAATGCAAACTGTACGACCTTCTTTCATACCGAAGAATATTACAACAATTATAAAAGATTCAAACCAGCATTTCTCATATTAGCAACACAGCTCAACGTTTCTGGAAAAATGTAGCTATTAACCATTAAAGCATGCTAACATTTTTTTAATCAAATATGTTTATTAGAGTACACACCTAAGTGTGATATCTATAAGGATGCTATCCAGTTGTGGAATGACACAACACACACTGTGTGCATGTCCTTTGGGATTTTCTGAGGCTCTGGGAATTTACCTCTTCTGTGATGCGGAGTACCGGGAGCATGAGGAGCCGTCCCAGGCACAGTAAGGGTCCCGGGCCAGACAGCAGTCCGCACACGCCTCACCATAGACATCACACCTGTGCAGGGCCAGGTGAGTCACGCCCACCTCAGACGCCACATACAGCTGTTGCTGCAATTAAATAAAAACACGGACTTTCGTCAGATGTAATTAAGTTACTTACTAGCGGAAACTCACAATCACTTCCCTACAGAAAAGACACGTGAATTTCACACGTGCAAAAACACACGATTTCACACGTGAGCCCATGACATCACGTGTCTTTGCACATGTGCAACGTAAGCATCTTTTCAGTAACGGCTGCTAGCTTTGCTGTCATTTTCTATACATTTAGATGAAATAATTTATTATCGAATTATCTCGCTTATCTCGGGAAGAAGACAACACTACTGTCTTTCTAGTGTCACGAATGAAAAGGTACACGCAGGTCTGTGGAGGACTGTAAGATCAGCTGTTTTAAATCAGTTATTCTGACAGAGCCTGAGCTGAAACGATGACTTCATAATGATGTCATAACACATCTGCCAACAATCCCAATGGTGATGAAAGTCCAAACTCAAATGAAATGTACACGTTTATTTCTATAAAGTCTATAAAGTTGCTATCCCCATATGAGAGGGGTGTATGAATTATGGGGGATCATTTTTAGAGTTTTACGTGTAGCGCAACTTGCCAAAAACCTGTTTATCATTACCCCCTTTATAGGTTTGAACACTCCAGTTCCAAAACATGCAAGTCATAAAAGTATATAAACCATGTTATATATCTACAGTGACTATATAATTCTTACCCGTTTGGAGGAAATCTTCATTGTTGTGATAGGAGTCGGGACCTTTCAGAGAAACACAGAATGTTATGCTCAACTCTTTAAAAATAAACTCAAGAAATTATCAAACATTGTACATGTAAGGGATAATGTACAGTTTGCTGGTCTTTGCCCCAAAGAAACCCAAACAGGGTAACCAGAACCCCAGCAGAAATGCCATACACTATACATTAAACAACAGTTAGTTCCGGTCCTCTAATCTGATTGGTCAAGTGGTGTTTCATCAGGGCTGTTAATTGGTATAACTGATAGTTAATGTTTCAGTTGGCATCACTCTGCATGTTGAGCAGAGTCTCTCGGTCTAGGACTGTGAGGAGCAGGTTCCTCTCACCTTAAAGACCTCCACTTCCTCCAGGACGAGTTCTTCAGTCTGCAGGTCATCTTTAGGCAGAACAATCACCTTCTGCACTGTACCTCTGTCTGTGGGGGAACAGAGATGCGGATGAATAACGGGGCACGATCCAAGCTGATGAAACAGGCTTTTTCCAAGTGCAATGTTGTGAACCACGGGTGTCTTTGACTCTTAAAACATCAGCCGCAATCTGATATTCCTCAACCGCTAAAAACGTTCCCTCTTTCCCACGATCTGATAATCGCTGATATTCTCTTTCACAGACTCTTCCCTTGAGTTAGTCTCATTGCAACTCATCTGCCCTTAGAACATCCCTTCCTCTTAAAATCCTCCTTATGCGGATTGTTTTTACAGTTTTTTGGGCACACAGCTGTGCCCTGTCAAACCCTGTCTCAGCAGCTACATATTTGATTTAAGCCCGCCCACTGCATTCCTCCATGCGCGCTGCCAGAGATTTATTGCGACCGGAGCAATTGGAGGTTTGGAGGTTAGACCACAATGCGTCTAACCTGAGCCCCTAATGCAGGCAGGTGACGGCAGCTGAAAGCCAGAGATGTTCCTCTGAATGGCTGCAGGTGTAACGGAGCACGCAGAGTTGATGTAACAACCCATTCACTTCTCACGCTCAGAAAGAGAAGCGCAGATGAAACACAAAGGGTTAACTGTGTGTACTGACAGAACCCAGAATGATGTCATGTTGACTCTCAAAGGTTCAAAGAACGTTAGAGAAGGAAAAACAGAAAGGAGCACAGAAGAGTGTGTGCGTGTGTGTAAGAGAGACAGAGAGAGAGAGAGAGAGAAAGAGAGAGCTGCTTTATATGTTTTAGATTTATGATTTTAATACAGTGACCCCCCCGGCTTTAAAATTTCGAAGGTTTTTATTAAGAGCAGAATAACAGAAAAATCCAAGTATCAGATCCATTTCACCCTTTCTTATAAATGATGCATAAACTAAAACTATTTTTCATTTAATGATTTGAAGGGCCGTTTCAGGAAGTAAACAGTAACATACCTAACAGCCTCTTGCTATTATACAGCAAACCTACATAAACTACTGAACAATGCAGCTTACCTGTAAATTATTTGTATTTTAACATCATACTGCAGGTTAAATGAATGTCTAAAACTCGAAAGTGGGTGCGCAAACTCACCTGTACCCAGGAAGAGCACCTCGTAGTTTCCATCAGCCGCAGTCACCTGGTCCACAGTGATGGTGGTAAACTCATAGTCCACATTGGTCCGGACCACCAGGGGGCGCTTGTGTACTGGATACACAGCGTTGAACATGGTGGGGTGGTTCCTCATGAAGTTGATGACCTCATCTGGGTAGTCTTTAGTGGACTTCATGTTGGGGGTGAAAGTGCCACCAGGACACTAATGAAGATAAAGTGTTAAGAAGCAGTTTTAGCAAATCACATCTTTATATTCCCCTAACGTACTTTATACTCTCCTAATGTACTTTTTCTTAATGTCCTTACTGTACACTCTACTGTACTTACTCTGTACCCTTTTATTATTGTAACTACTCTAAACTCTTCTAATGTAATCAGCCTCGCATTGCAGTTACTGTACTTATTACTGTACCATACTGTACTGAATAACCTGTGCAAGTTACAAAAGCTTGAGCTTCTGGTTTTGACCTTTACAGGCAGGTCCACATTAATTATAACACAACAGCCTGCCAATAATCCATATCTTTGACAATATGGATATGAATAGGATGAAACTCACTGTTCCCGGGCGAGGGTAGGGAATTTTGCCGGTGTAGGCCACCCACTGATAATTTGGGCCTTCTTTGTGCGCAAACGGTCCATTGAACACCATTCGAATGTCAGCCATGGAGTACACGCAGACAGCTGAGCCTTTAAACACAGACCTGTGGAGAAATTATGATAATGCTTCTGTTAGAGAGTTTAAAGTCAATTGGATATATCAAACGTTACAAAAGATGTGTATGGTGTGGTTTGGCTACTCAAGCATGGTGGTCATTTGAGGGGCTACTGTAAATCTTACATCATGGTTGTGATTTTCGTAACTGTCTAATGCTGTTTTGCAGGAATCTACTTCCTCTCTCAAGTTGTGGTTAGCATGTGGGGCAAACGTCACATGCTAACCAACACCTTCCACAACAAGGTTCCAGATGCAGGAAGACCTGACCAGCTCAAACTCACCCAGACACAGAGAAGACCCCATAGATGACTGGATTCTTAATGTCCTGTGTGGGCTGAATGTACACGTCCCCTAAAACACACAAACACAAAACAGCGGCCCGGTTATAAAACACTTCGCCAATGTTTGCAGAGCATCCATCAAACATGTTGACTTTCCTCATGTTGGGACACGTGGAATCTTTGTAAAAAAAACTTCCTGTGACTCACAGCATTTCCTCATCTCTGAAGAACCGTAAAATTCCATCCCCCCGTTTCAATAACTGTTATATTCCTCTCTGCAGCCGATGGCTGTGATTTGTAAGTCTTGGACCCTTTAACATGTTAGACACACTAATACAACATGCAGTTCCAAAACTTGAAATGGTGACAATGAAACCATCAACATAAATGTTCCGCAAATACTAAATATTATTTCCCATAAACCCACTGATGTCACACAATAACATCCTGTTAGCATTTTAAAGTAAAAAGTGGTTTTAATCGAATAGTAAATCGCACTATGAACTACACAAACAACAACAGTGCAGGTTGTGAGTGTGTGAGATTATGAGAGTGTGTGTTAGATGAAAAGACATTGCGTTTCTTCAGTCATCATCATGGAACGTGCCGAGCTGTCTGTGTGTGTATGAGATTGTGTGTGTGCAGGGCAGGAAGTGTAGTAAGCGTGCGTAAATGCCACTGAAGTGCTTTTCAGGGACAGCTCAGAGGACAACAATGATGAAGAGAGCAAAACATATGGTCCCTGTTACCTCACACTCATACATCTGTCCGATCTCTAAAACAAAAACGAGGTTTATAAGACATCCCATAATTCTCTGCTGTTCATACACATCTACAGTCAATATGGAAGTCATACTCCCATTAGCTCACAAACCAACAGAGCTGTTAGCACATGTTCCAGTGAACCCACAGATAAGATTCCACACTTACTCGGAGGAGGAACACACTTACTCGGTTTCTGGTCATCTCATTTATTTTCTGTCACGTTTTTTCTCATCGCTTTCAACTAATAACCAATGAAAGACTCTTACTTTTGCTAGTGGCAACAAGCGGACATTTTTCTGTCCTTTCACCTCATGTGCTACAGTAGAGATGCTGTTAATAATGATTATTTATAGGGATTAACGCATGCTTTTAAAATGACACATTCTCAAAGCACTTCTGTAATAAACATTTGGCCATATGGGACGAATCTGACGTTCTCATAATCCCAAATTCAAGAGAAGCTTTACAGAACACATTGAAAAGTTCTGAACCACAATTCTACAGTTCTAACACTATAAAAACTTTTATTTTACTGTTTTTATGTTTAAAGATGATATGAAACAGAATATATTGTCACATTACAGGAGCTGCTGCAGTTGCAACATTATTACAATGCAAGACGAGACTTGACTTGATTGACTTTATATTATTATCCCCGCCCACACAGCCTTAATGACATCAGCAGAACATACAAACCATCTCTGATGATATAAGTAAGTTTAAAAACAATGAAAACAGGCATTTTACCATTTTCAATGTACACATTAAGGTGCACTCATATATTTATTCACATGCACAATAAGACCAGGAACACTTCGCAAGTAAATACTGTCCGATATGAATTCATGTAATTAATCTTCATATATCAAAGGCCCTTCGCTGTTTAAACAATGGAGATGTCTGAATATAAACACTCCGACTGTTATGGCGCAATGTATTTAAGTAAACTTGGAACGACTCTCTCTCTCTCTCTCTCTCTCTCTCTTTCTCTCTCCTAAATAAAAGCCTAAGCCTCTTCATTAGTCGACTGCCACAACTCACAATGAAGTGCAGATTTACTGCCTTATTAAAAATACTCCAACATCCCTCTTTTACCACAAACACACACCCGGCGAAATCCTCACCTCTGTATGCCTGTGTAAACATCCTCCGCACTAATAAAGAGCCAAATGTGTTTATGAGCACCGAGTGGCACTGCGCCGGAGTCCAGATCTGCCCTCTTTACACGAGCAACAGCAGTAAATTCCAGACCGTGATCATAACCTGCCATTTCCCTCCATCACTGAGGCCAATTAGACTGGAAATGATTGTAAGTGAAAAAGAAAGAGACCCTCAGGACCGTAACAGACCCAATATTCTTGTTGCTCCACTTGATCCTGCCCTTCTCTTTAGACGACACCCCGGTCTCTTTGTGGCACATCTCCCACACCTAAAACACTCCACCCCTCTCAAAAAGAGCCTTTTGTTTACCCCGCAAGTGAGAGAGGGGGGATAAGAACTTATATAACAGGGCTCAGAATAAGCTATTACCCATCTGCACATATGGACTGAGTGGCAACCAGGTGCCATATGACGGGAGGGCTGAATACATCACCTGGTTCTGGATGAACCTGGGGGCCTGTGGCAGGCAGATGGGTCCAGGATGTCGTGGGTTGGGATGGGGTTGCATATGGTTTTAAGTAAGGTGTGTGGGCGACACTGGACAGGGCTATTGAAACCTGACTAGGCTGGAGTGGATCTTTCTCATTCACACACGGCTCAAGTGATCCCTGCCTGGCCGCCAGCCAACGTAAACCGTCCACTTAAAGAGCCGAGATGAAGCCTTTCGGCTGAAGCCTCTATTTGCCGTTTTAAGATAAAACACTTTCTATCCCAGATTAATATGCAGAGGTAAACTAGAAGTACGCCATTTGTGGGTTAATTGTTTCCTGAACATGCTAAACCCTGCGGCTCTAGCGCACCACTGCCTTTAGTCTTAAACTACTTACGGAGTTCGTCGAAATGCGTTTCAATCCCATCAGCCCCTGGGACAGAGCAGATAAGGCGGGCTTTCAGGAAGGTGCTCCACTTGTTGACCAAACAGCAGTGACCTCCGTCATCATTCTGCAAACACAATCACACAATTACATGTCAATCTGAAATAAAATGCAGATGAAACAGTCGGCAAATGGCACAAATGTTCCTGCAGCTCAGCTGGTGGGGAACCGAGTTAGCAGCGCAAAGGTTGTGGGTTCGATTCCATGTATACTGTAAATGTACTGTAAGTCACTTGGGATAAAAGCGTCTGCCAAATGCATACATGTAAATGTAAACGTCTGTTTGCTTCTCGCCGAGCCCCTCCGCAAAAGCACAGAGGAAGCTGTGAGCTGTGAACGGACTAATGGCAAATAAGGTCTCATCTGATGTGCGTAACACACCCATCTGCTCTGATGTCCAGCCAAATTCTTCAAAGAGGGGCTTTTAAAATCACAATGAATTGATTTTCAAAGCGTGTTTACCTTTAAAGAATGTTTAACGTTTAAAGAAGAAAGAGACACAACAGGATCGCTTATGGAAAACACTCTGCCACCCTTTACACTTCATGATCTGTCGGCATAGTTCGGATTTTAAATTATTAAAGAAAACATGATTTTTGCGAACCATTTTGATTTCCTAATGTGGCATAAAGAATG
>JAZGTJ010008904.1:0-20251 GCA_036877575.1 Botia almorhae | reverse complement strand
TGGTTTGTTTAAGCTGTTCAAAACCAGGTGACATGTGATGTCAATAAATGAATGTATGATGTTGTAATATTTTCACAACTGTTCGGACCCGATGTCCATTAAGGTGGACAAAAAAAATAACAATTAAAGAGTGTTGATAAAAAAAAAAAATTGATTGATTCTCATTATTGGCTGTATATGGATGGGAAAAAAGTGATTATTATATTTTTCACAACCTGGGAACATAATTCAGGTCTGAAGGGGATATACTACAGAGACCATACAGTTATATCTGTAACATACTGTTACAGTTTATCTTACATGAACCAAAAGAAAAAGATTGAGATTGATCAATGGAAAATGCTCTCCAGGCACGAAAACAGAGAGAGAGAGAGAGAGAGAGAGAGAGAGAGAGAGAGATTCATCTGTTCAGTAATGTTTCACTAGACTTTATTGATGACTAATTAAATAGTGTTACGCAGTTTTACGTAATGCTTGAATAATGCTGTTTGACTATGAATGACAGAAAGTACTGAGTTAATTGATAAACAATTAAATCAATAGTGGTTGAACGAAAATCTCGTCTTGTTTTAGACGAGGTTGCACGAACTAACCACTAGAGGGAAGAATGTTTCCGTTTTATAAGACCAGCTAGAGATTTTTGTATGAGTTAAACACTTATAAATGTAATCTGTATACATTTTGAGCCAGCACGGTCTACAGTACAAATATAAGAAAAATGAAAGTCACATGGGTATGGTTATACTTGTATTTTGACTAAAAACCAAACAATGTGCCTTTAAACGTGAGAAGAATTTGCGGTTTTGCAATAAAACGGATCTGTTACGTTTTACACGATAAAAGAGACCTTAATATCCATGTCGACCATTGACTGTAATATTTAGTAGCTTAATAAACTTTATGACATTTGGGTTTGTTGTTTTTTGAAATTAATAGATGACAGATGCCTTATTATTGATTGGGATGCTGTGGGCTTTTTTTTCAATCCTATTGTTTAAAGGAGGAAGGTTTTAACATTATTCACGTAGATTATGTTTTTAATCATTTAAAATAAAAAGTTACTGTGATGTCACAAATGTCACTTTGCCTTTTGGAAAGGACATGTATATAAACATCCTTCATCTCTTATGATTTCCGAACTCTGTGTTCTGTCTGTGCTCATGTACAATGATGTAAGACAAGGACATACACAGATTGCTTTTGGGAATTATGTTATATCTAATGTGATGTGATCAGTTTCAATATATGCTTAGAAAACATCCAATGAACATATAGACTGAAAATAATCGATATTCAAGAAAAATCTGTTTTAATCACAAGTCATGTATCTCAGCATATCTACAGTAACCCTGCACGGTGAGTTCTTGGAAAGCATGACCAGTAATATTCATGAAAACTGGGTTTATATAATTTAACTTTTAGACTGAAGGCAGAGTTAATCCCATGCTGTCTGTCAGCACATACAGTATGTTCAGTGTGGTCCTGCAACAGATAAACATCTATCTGAACAAATGCCAATCTCTACTGGAGTCTGATTCTTGGGTTGCCAGATCTATAAAATGCTGAACAGAAATTCAGAGTCAGAGTCAAGAGTTTGTGTTTTGATTACTATAGTGTAGACCCATGCAAGGGCAGGTAGCAGCAAAAAAGTTTAAAGATTTTCAATGCATCTAATTTAGGTGCAGTTCGACCATTAAATAAACTGTGCTGTAGGAACGTCAGTTCTCTGTCTTTATTACAGAGGACTACTGAAAGTGACGTGAATATAAACATCAGCACCATAGATGGAGGATCAATATTTCATTCAGTCTACGGAGGAAATCAGTCTACGGAGGAACAAACCATTTGTTACATGCAAAAATGTCCGCCCATTTAATTAAATCTGCTGTATGGCGCAGTCAAACAAGTGGGCAATCTGTCAGTGGGCAGACGAGCACTGGAGAATTAATTAACATAATGTAAGCAAAGCACAAGGGTGGTTTAAAGCCATTTAGAGGGTCTGTGATTATTTATGGTGGTACCATAATCAGATTGTTTTGTTCAAAACCCCTGCACAGTGGCACAGCTCTGAAACACACACAGGCTGAGGTAGGGGTCTCTGTGGGGCTGGATAAGTGTGTCTGGCAATTATGGCCCCTTTGATGTTAAGAGAGCCACCCTGGGAAGGGCAGGACCTTACCCTTAAGTTTAAGGCATTGAGACCACCACATGCCATGAAATCTGATGTGTTAATCTACACAGTGCCTCACATAAGACAGCTGGGAAAGAAATCAAGATTATAAGACTGTTCTTCCAGAAATTATTTATGAGAGGTTGAAAGAGGACGCAAATCTGAAAAAAAACTGAAATGCCCAGTAAGTTACATTGGATAAATTGCCTGCAAATTCATAAATGTAATTGTATGTATGTAAATAGACAGGGAAATATTTACCTGATGATATAAAAGTGTGCCTTTTAATTTGATGGCTTTGGTTTAGTAACCCTGTGATTAGACCAGCTTGAATTTCCATGCTGGTCCAGTTAATGCTGTTTGTGCTGGATTGCTGCTGGTCTAGCTGGTGGACCAACATAACCATGTTTTTCACTTACAAAAAATAGTGGTCCGGCCAGTCTGGTACATCTTTATGTGAAGGTGTTTGACCAGGAGGCTGCTGGTTAGAAACACAAGCTATTTAAGAAGCCTGTTACACATGCCAACATTCCAGCATCCCATGATGGAGACCAGCATCCCAAAACAATATATGCTGGTCTTTCCAATAGATAATATAGTTTTGGTTTCCACCAGTGAGTTTCTTAGACATGTTTAAATTTCAATTATACATTTTCAAATTAAAAGACGTTGAACATCGTTGTTCTGCATATGACAACAAAGCAAATTAAAGTAAATTATGTTCTTGCAGTGCTTAAAATGTTAAAATGCAATAATTGTCTCCTTGTTTTACTTATTCACAGACATGGGATGCCATCTTTGTTGTGTTTTTTAATTTATCAGGTATTTATATATAGGTATTTATTTATATTGGTTCTGATTTGTATTTATCAGTCACTGTATCCTTTAGTGACACATCATACAAACTTTCTGTCTTTTTCTTTATGTCCCTGTCTCGACGGTCACTCTTTCTATTAATCTGTCTCTTTCTCTCTCTTTCTCTCTCTCTATCCTTTGCCTATTTTGGCAGGCCAGTGCCAGGTATTTGTTGAAATTCCACACACCCTGCAGTGAGAGGTATGTTGCCCTTCTTCTCTTCTTGGCCCCAGTGTCTGTCTCTGTCCATCTTGTGTTCTCAAATATACAGCACATGCCTGGGACACGCTAAGCCTAGATCACCTCTCTAAACCCTGCAGACTTCACACAGAAGCTATAAAGACCAACAGAGCAGTAGCTGAGAAGAGATTACCAGTCTAATGCCTCAACAGATTTAATGAACATAAAACAAGGTGTAAGAAGGAATAGTTTTGAAGACTACATTTGTCAAGGTTCAACAAGGACAGAAAAACACCATGAAAACACTGTAAAAGTAGTCCATATGACTCATATGCTATTTTCAAAAGGTTTTAGTGAAAAACAGACTATTAAGTTCAATAAAATTATTTACTGAAAATCACTGTTTTATCCTGCTGCAACTTTTTTATGTTTGTGTTTAATTTTAGCACTTTTATACTGGCACACCTGGGTTTCCTCATAATACACGTGAACCAGTGGCGTTTGACACCGCTAATTTTTTCAGTGGACTGCAAATACAAATAAAATTTTAGAGATTTGATTTAGAGGAAGATTATAAGACAACTTGAATTTCAAAGCTATTGTATGGCTTAGACTTCACATTTATTCAGATTTTAAAAGGCTTTTTTTGCCATTTATGGTTACTCTTCTTTTTAAATGCTTTCTGTTGACTTTTTAGGGTTACACCACCCCATAAGTCCTTTAAATAGACATTATCCAATAGAAATGTGGCTGCACTGAAATGCAATTTATATAATTGGAGTGTAATATTAAAACTAGCAGATGCATTTTGATGGATCTTAGCAATAATGTTTTAATATCCGTTTGGACTAAAGTTTTCTGTTGAAGTGTGATTTGACACTTTTAATCTCTACGATTTTATAAAAAAATCTCGGAAAGTCTCATGGTCCAGCAGTAATTCATATTGAGTCATTCTTTCTGAGTCTCAAATACTGTCAGCTCATTTTTCTTACAGTGTTCAGCCATAGCAAAAACAAAAGTGCATTGAAAAATATTGAACAGTGAAACCAGGATACTGATACATTAAGCAGATTTAATAGACCGCTAGGATCCAGCCACTGAATCATATTCTTCACACTGCGGTCAACTTTACACACACTCACTCTATTGATTAGATGTGAATAAGTGTTGACAGTATCGGGTGTTTAGCATTGGTGTTAATTTGAAGTGTGTCTGTTGTGTGTGTGTTGGCTGGAGTGTGTTGAATCTGCAAATATGTGTGTGTTGTCCTTGGCGGCTTTTGTGTAGATGTGTGTGTTGGCATGTGGTGTGAGGCAGAATATGGTGTCAGTAGCTCATGAGGAGACGGGATTATAACTTCTTTTACTCTCTTTCTCCTGTTCTATCACTCTATTTCTATCGTTCTTTCTCACTGGTCAGTAATTTAAACTGGATGTTCCTTTACGCTAGACGTCATCTGCATTTACCAGAAAAAAACATGTACAATGATTCACTCTGTGATTCACTCTGAAGATATGAAAATCATTTAGACCTTCACAAGTTTAGGTACAGGATGTTAATAATGACTATAAAATATACATAAAGTTTTGATTAAAGCCGAATAGAAAATATATTTACAATTTTGGACATTGTAATGGTAATTAAAGGTCCTGTTTAGTAATTCTTATAACATTTCATATGAAGCTGTTCAAGATAAATGTCTGATTAGATTTTAAGTTTTGAAGTGTCTATTGGTGTAAATCTAAGCATCGTTCAGTCTAAGGACATATGTGCTAAATCTACACACTATGCATCATTTTAACTGACTAAGGAGGTGAAAATGTCTTTGAAACATTTTTTCTCCATTAATGGTCAAGTATGCCTGTATTGTTGTTAGGAAGCAGTACCATATTTCATGTGAATGTTCTTTAGTGCCTCCACAGTGGCTTGGATTGTGGTGCATATCAAAATTTCATCCAACATTTTTCACGCATGATTCAGTTCAGTCTCAAATAATGGTTTTAATAATGTGTGTTTGTTCTTTGATTACCTATATAACCGAAAACCTATTATTCTGCTTTACAAGTTTGTTTCTGTAATTCTTACTGTTCTGTAATAAATACACTCTGGAATATTTCTTGCAAGGTCCAAAACCCAAATGACTAGGTGAATAAATATTGTTTTCTGACATTTACAGATGCTTTTTCTATGATGTACTTATTGTATTGCTTTTGGCACTTGTAAATATTGCCCCAAAGACTTTGTGCTCATAAAAACATCTTTTAAAAAATGGGCAGAAGGTATCTAAATACAGAAGAAAGGTTAATGAAAACAACATGAACACCACAAAGAATATCAGTCAGAGTTAGAGACGCGACAGCATCTAATCACAGTCTGTTCCCTGCCAACGGAGATCAATTGACTCCCTCCAAGACTATTCATAATAACGTGGGCTGTTCACCCCTCGTTCTCCAGTCTCTGAGGACAGTCTCTCCTTATCCCTCCCATCATTTGCTTCTGACAACCTATGAGTGAGGGGATATTTTATACCCGCCTTAACTTTCTGTAGGTCTGTCTTTACAGAGAAACATTATTATCTCTTTAACAACGTGCCGAACATCTTAATGCATCGCCTATAAAGACAATTTAATCAGGATATTCTCCCAGTCGGACCTTAGTCATCTGTATTAGGTGTGGATGTATGTCGATGTATGGAACATGCCATCCCTGAACGCTCTGTTACCGGTAAGGCCATTTTTGCTAAAATTAAATTCGAATGTAATAATACTAATGTATTAATATTGTCAGCAATAGTTTATATTTATTTATTTAACAAATTTAGTTTTAAATTCATCTAGTCTTTATAGATGAGAAAACAAAGAAATGTTTTAAATTCACCTATTACATTTCCTGCAATAAAACGATCACATGTATAGTCTGCTTATATCAGTCATGTGCCTCACAAATCCAGCTTAAAGGTGACTTTGTTTTTAAAAGGAGCAACACTGAGCACCGAGTTAATGCTTTAATTAAACTATACATCATGTTTTAATGCACACATGTTTAACATTTCTGTCTTTTGAAAACAATATATTACAACTAAACTAAAACTAAACTCTTAGAGTTTAAAAATGTCTAGACCTCGACTGTTAGTCACAACAGAATTCATAATACCGCATTGATTTAGCCTATTTAGTTGGTTTGTTTATTAACACGTCTTAACAAAACACATTGGTTTTATTTATTGCTCAGATAATCATTTAAATTAACTGCAATAAAATAATACTTACATATAAGATAAATTAATAAATAATTACTAAAAAAGACCGGTCCAATACATGAGGTGTGTCAATCTATTAAGAAAGGTGTTATTTAAAGCACACTGGTAAACGGGTAATAGACGCTGCGGGATACTGCCATGTGCCAGTACTCCATTTCAAAAGCAGCTCGTAACCGTCTCTCGGGGTCACCATGTGCCACCTGAATTCTTTCCCGTAAGTGTTGCTGTGGCCGCCGGCACAGCTTTGATCTTCGCACCCGTCGTGCACAGAAAGAATAGAATTCCCGTGAACTGCCAAAAAATGTCACGCTTTATGATGCCATTATGTCAGTAAATGATGCATGTAAAGTATTAGTATTAGTAGCAATGTTGTGATGTAGCCTAAACATTTACATTTTGATTTTAATAATTATTATTGAAACGAAAATGTAACCATTGTAATTACATAAATGTAGGTAGTAAATCAACAATTTAAACAAATTAAAGATTTTGAACGTTTTACTGTAACAATTTACGATATTGGCAAAAACGACGGAATGTGTATTTCGGTTATTTTGCAGAAAAGGTTTCTGTGGTTTATAGTCTAAATTTCTTACATTTATTTTGCGACCTACACGATCGAGTCACGTTAACTGAATTTCGTAAATTTGTAAGGAAAATGTTCGCTTAGGCTAATTAATTTTGTGACTGCATTACAACAACTTTCGCGGGTTGAGATGCACAGCTCAAGCCCTCTGAAGTCGGGTTTAATTAAACTTGAAAAACCATAGAAAAAATGGAATACATTTCAATAATTGCCCATAGATCATAAGAATGTTTATTCTTCCAAAATGGAAAAACAAATGTATTGTTAGCAAAAATTTATGAATTAACTTTTATTCTCTTTTGTTTCCCTCTTCTGTCTCACTCATTTAACGCAGTGCACTGAAGGCTCCCCCTTTCTAATCTGGATCTGCTGAAAAATATTTCAGAAGTTACCACTGCCCTCCTCCTTCAAACGAAATTTACTCATCTTGGGACTCTTGCTGTCCAGGAGAAATGGACATCTCTGGTTCTACTTTCTTTTCCTCTTCCCCATCTCCCTCCTATACATTTCCTGTTCTCCTTAATCTCTCCCTTCCCTCTTCATCTCCCTCTCTCTCTCCATCCCCAAGCATAGCATCCACTGCCCTCTTCTGTATTTTCCTATCACTCCTATCACTGCTGGGCATTCTGGGAAACCTGTACACATTAGGGCTTCTCATTCGCCGCCGCAGGATGTCAAGAAGGCGTCGCACATCTCCTGCCTGTTGCTACAGCCCTTCTTGCCTAAGCCCCTCCTCCCCTTCTTTTTCTCCCTCCTCCTCGCCAACCTCTTCCTCCTCCTCTTCCTCACTGCACTTGCAGGTTCTGAGTCTAGCTTTGGCAGACTTAGTGTACCTCTCCACTGCCCCCTTTATAGTGTATGACAGCTTAGCATCCGACTGGGCCTTCGGTGAACTGGGCTGTCGGCTTCTGCTCAGTCTGGACCTCCTCACCATGCACGCCAGCATCTTCACCCTCACGGCTATGAGCCTGGACCGGTATCGAGCTGTGGCTGACCCATTGGCAGCCTCCTCTACACCTTCTTCTGGACTGCTGAGAGTAGCTCTGGCCTGGGGCTTTGCCGTGGCTCTCAGTTTACCCATGATGATCACGTTGCACCTTGAAGATGGGGAGAACCAAGAAGGCAAGTTATGTGTGCCTGCCTGGGATGAGCAGAGTTCCAAAGCTTACCTCAGTGTACTCTTCTGCACCAGTATTCTGGGCCCAGGGCTGGCCATCGGAGCTTTGTATGCAGCTTTGGGAAGACTCTACTGGGTATCTCAGACACAGCCAGCCTGGGCAGGAGGAGGCAATGCCTACCCGCCTCGTGCCCCACGCCCCAAAGTCCTGCTTCTTATCCTGGGCATTGTAATAACGTTCTGGGCATGTTTTCTTCCATTCTGGATCTGGCAGCTTCTGCCATTGTACCGGCCGGACGTGCTGCGTGTGGTGCCGGTGGGCACACAGGTGACAGTCAATCGCATCCTCACAGGGCTGACTTATGGGAACTCATGTGTAAACCCATTTTTTTACACACTTCTGACGGGCAAACACAGACGGACCAGCAGGAAGACGATAAGTGCAGCCGCACCACTCTGCCATAAGGGCAGCTCTGATCAGTAACTGTCCACAAAGTACATGACCCATATTACTGTGCATAAATATGTTTCATTTACAAAACAAATTATTTACCAATTTGGTGCTAAAGGGCTTAAAGTTTATAGCTTTATATATGTCCTGTATATATAGCAATACTGTCTAATACGAGCCATGGACATATAAAATGTATATACCCAGACTGAGCCTGACAAGTATTATGTTTTAAAGCCCATTCAAACAAATGACATACTAAGAAATACTAAGCAATGAATGCTTATGGAAATTAATTTATAAAATCTATATTGCATTTGACAAGGAAATCAGAATACCTCTCAAGCCTGCCTTAAAAATTAGTGGACTAAAATGTGTGAAACATCTGTTTTACCGGTCAAAACAGGCAACTTGAAAGGAATGAAACAACCTTGGTCAGCATTTATAAATTGCTCCAGGGTATTCTAACAACAGGTGTGAACCATTTAACAACCAAATTGGTTTATTAGTCTAAGTGCAAAGAAATTACATAGTACAGACTTGGCTCAAAGCTAAAGGACGTGTCAGAGTTTGCTCTATTGAGGAGGATAAATCACTTCTGTCAGAAAGCCAGGACAAACAATCCCCCATTTTCCAGTAGGACATTACGCTCTCCATGAGGTACTTTATCAGTCTAAAACATCTTTTGTGTCTGACAAATCTTTTTTAAACCTGACTTTGCATATGTATTGGCACTTTAAATTAATTATTTGCCATTTGTTATGATACTCTGATACCTGATCCTACGTTTTTTTATGTAAAATAGAATAGAATTGTGCAAATTAAACAGCATTTTAATCCTGAACCACTCCAATTTTATTCTGCAGCATGTTCACACTTCAGCATAATGTCCCCTGGAAACTAAAATATATATTTCACTTTAAGTTAAGTTGGAAAAGTAAACAGTATTTGACAAAATCAAATACTAAATCAGCTTGTTGTTTGATTGTTGTACTCATATTGTGTTTGTTCTGTTTTACTGTCAAAAAAATGCATTGCTTTGCACAAGGCTTGGCTAAAAGAAATTATATATAAATTTTGAGGTGCTTATTTTAACATACAATTATCAATAAAGAAATGTTGTATGTAAGAACAGCAGAATGGTTAATGGTCTAAGTGAGTCTTCTGGGAAGCTATGAAAACTTCCTGATCCTAACAACCTCACTGCCTGAATGAATACTGCCTTACTGTCCTTATTACAATAGCAGATGAGTAAGATTTTACTGATGAAGAGGCACAAGGAATAAACGTATTGATAAATAACCATAAGAGAAAAATTTATGTGAAATAAACAGAGGCAAGAATGAGAGAGGAGAGATGGAGACATGTAGAGAATGATGGTTTTCATTCAGGAAACATTTATGTGTCTGCATTGGCTGAGTCTTTGCTTTTGCTAGCATTTACTTTTTGCAAGTCTTGCATGGGGTGTGTGTGTATTGCACTACAGTGCTTGGATGTGACTGTGTTTTCACTGGATAACATGAGCTTTATTGAGTCCCTGTCAGCTTTCTAATAAATGACCCGCAAATGTGTGTGTGTTAGATCTCCATGTCAGCTTAGTAATGAACTTTGTAATGAAGGTAATGACAGTGACTTTTTGACATCTGTGTCGTTGTGTTCTATCTGAAAAAGTTTTTGACAGGTACAAGCTAAGCTGAAAGAATCCCTTGTGATTTGTACAAATGATGTGTATTGTTGAATGGTAGCTTTGTATTGGTTTGGGGCTGCCCACTGCTCTCTGACGCACATGAACAAATATTGTTGTTTGACTGAAAGCAGTCAGGAGTGTAGATGTGTTTGTGTGTCATGGGGGGTGTCTTCAGCCTTTTGGGGATCTATTGGGGCTTGTTGTAAAATCTGCAGTGGTAGATCTTACACCCATAGAATCCTTTATTCAAAGGTTCTTAAAAGAACAATTTTTTCTGATTTATTTATAGTCTTTTATCCACTTCAAAGACCGATTTGTGCAATAGAAAGGTTCTGTGAATGTTAAAGGTTCTTTATGGAACCAAGCCAGACAAATAATCTTTTAGGAAATTTTAATTATAAGAGTGTAGTAAGCAAGGACAATGGACTGACTTCAAAATGGTAGGTGTTTTTGAAAATAAAAAATGAAAGATTTTTATTATGTATTACATAAAAACAACCATCAGAAAAGACGTCACTAGGTGAAATTAACTGTAGGAAACCACAGAAAGATTAAATGAAAAGTTTAATGGTTTATAAATTAACTTAAATTTAAACCTCATTTATTGATCTTATAAAAAGCTATAAAACAGTTTTATGTTTCATGGTATTACAATGATGTTCTGCTGTTGGTCAGAACATATGGTCTTACATTTCCTTTCCACATCTTTAGTATAGTTTGGAAGAATGCCATCTAACATGGGACTCCACAAGGGCCTGACGTGTACCTCCTTCTCACACTTTTCATTTTCCCTAGGCATGTGTTTCCATTTACCTGAGAAACATCAGAGCATGTCTGAGGAGGAATATGTGTACGTGTATACCTCATGTTGTGATCAGACCGCATGAAGCTATGAAGGATGTCTTATTGCGTGACAACACTGATGCCATGATCACATGAGGTCGGAATGATGTGAGGAAACATTACAACAAAATGTTCATATTTCTGTGTACTATTCCTTTAGGAGGATTCTTATATATTATTTGGTGTTGTACCAAAACCACCAATTAATTATTATAGCTTTTATTACTGCTACTAAACACATCCTTGGACAAAGTTTTGAGGCTTATAATTTAATCACAATATTGAAGTTCAGAGTTTGGGGCTCTAAACTCTGTCCCTCTCTCTGTTGTTCTCTCTGAAGAGGGTCCGAATGATTGAACATGTGATAAACTTCAAACATATGTTAGTATCCAGCAAACCCAAGCAGTGGAAAATATTGCCATGAGGGGGGGGAAGCAAATCCATAAGCTGACGGTTTATATTGCTAGTCTCCAAGAGCTGGTATAGCTAAGATTTCCAACAATAACCACTGCGGTTACTTCTCATTTTGAAGAAAGCAGCAAGGAGTTGCTGAAGACAGACCTCAGAGGTACATATGGGGGAAAATAATTCCCCCTTTTCAAGGCATCGTTTTGTGTTACCTGTGTGCTTCATAAATCCAACATATGTCCTGTTCTTGGAAACCTTAACGTCTTTCCATTCTGTCCCTCCCCTCCTTTTTCCCTGCCTGTGCTCCAGTGTTTGTGGCAGGGGCAGGTGCCCCTCCCCTGGGCAGTCAGCTCAGGAAAGTCTCCTGCTGGGCAGACGAGACTAGGCCGAAGTTCCCGCTGAGAGAGAAAAAGAGACTCCTTTTCTCTAGGACAGACATACATACAGACCTAAATTCAAAATTCCCATCTGTTTTCTCTCTTTCTTTAGCCATGTTTCTTTCTCTTTATACTTGTTTTTTATGAGCAGCAAAAAAGTATCAAGCTGAAGTCGCTTAAGCATGGGTGCTGATCCTCGCCTTTATTACCGTAACCTGTTCACACACATATACCAGATCGTTTATGTCAGCATGTTGCAAATCTTGCAGACGTGACAGAAAATTTTCCTGCACTCATCGCTGGCAAACAAAAGAGGCCAGCAATACAAGTGTCTCTTTGTACACCGTGAGGCTCCAGTGCCATAAAGCACCCGTCTGCTGCCTCATTCCCTGTCTTCACATATCTGTGCCAGCCGTCGAGATCAGGCGAGACCCTGGCTTGCGTGCTTTAGAGGCCGGAGGTTACATAAACGGACATCAGCGCCACAGTTCACACTATGGTTCTGACCAGCAGAGCTGTTAAATGGCCTTTTCTACACCTCTCACTCGTTCTCAGTGTCCCTTTCATTGCATTTCTGAGGGTCTGGGACATAGTTCTTGTTTGTTACACTTTTTTTTATTTTTCTTTAATCTGGATGACAGTTGTGACTTTACTAACAGCATGTACTCAAGCTGTCATGGACACCACAGGTTAGTGCTAAAACTTGATGGTCCATATAATCCCAGCATGAATAGAGCATCAAAGTTCTTTCAATAGAAACCAGGAAATCTTCCCTTTTATACAACATGGTCAATATCACAAATTCATTCTCATTTAATGAGTGACCTAATAATAGTAAAGAAACAAATGTCATACATTGTTTTTAACATTTTTCAAACTACTTTTTAATGTAGACATTTAACACTGTAAATTACAGTATACTATTAGTTAGCATTAGTGAAATCACACATTAACAGTACAGCTTGAGATTTTGTAGAGATATTGCACCTCTCTGGGGTCAATGATATAGCTGACATAAATGAAAAATAGTCCACCAATTTTTAACTTAAAAACAAAGTGATATTATCAGCAGCAACTATCAACATCTGAGTACAGACTTTCTAACTGTTGTGCTTTTGGACTGCCAGCCTATGAAGGCAATAATAAGGTTTAAAAATATATATATACATTGATCATCAGTCTATTGCTGTTCACACTTACGCTTATTGGAGCCACAAACACCAGCAAAGCTGCCACAACATAAATCAGAATGAGTGCTGTCTCATCTGGAAAACACAACTCAGCTCCACACTCATAGCACAAAAACCATATAACTATATAATTTAAAAGATTCAGAAGCATCTTTTTAGATACCTGTCTTTTCTGAATCTTGATTAAATGTTTTGAGTACATGTTTGAATGTAAGTCGTTCAATTCAATGTTTTTCAAATAAGAAAATGTCAAACACTGTATATTTAATTACTGGTCAACTGGCTAATTACATAAGAGGATTAAAAATTCTACATTTTATATAAGCATAGATTTTAACAGGATTAATGTTTAACCTGCTCTCATTGAAGTCAATAAAATCTCAGAAGCACTCACCCTCTTTTACTGTGGGTTATCTCTTGGCTGGCATGGCTGGAGTTCCCAGAAAACAGCCTGTATAGGCCTGTATAACCGTATAGACCGCCATGAGTGATCTGTGATTGAGTTATGGTGTGGACCTGATGTCTAATGTCAGTGAGCACTGGTAAGCCAGAAAAATGTAAATGTCTCATTGTTTTGTCATCACCCGGCTGCTCAACTCTATGTGACATGTTAGCTGGAAAGATTGGCCCTTTGGTAGCACAATATCAGGGGTCTCAGACAACCTCACAGAAACGAAGAGATCTAATAAAACAACATTTGAAAAAACATTTGCTGTTTTAAAATAAACAGATCACTTAAGGGCTAGATGTTGAAATCATACAAGTTGAAAATTTTGTGAACATTTTTAAAAAATTGTATGTAGCATTTTCTCTAAAAGCCTTTCTCTTGGAGACTCATAAAATTACATCACACCTACTGCTTTGACTGAACTGTGTGATTTACACAAGTATAAGATCAACAACTTCTGCTGTTTATGAATTTTTATTCATATCAACGAATCATAGCTGTAACCCGTCACTAAAATGACAATGATCGGTTGCTTGAATGTGTATTCCAGATACAACAAAGAATGTTGATCCAAGAACATGGCTTACAATATTCGTGTAAATAATGTTAGGCCTCTATGACTCACAAGTCATGTTAATATTAACTTGTTGGCTGTATTCATTGTAAACTTTTGGATCTCCACGGCCTGCTCTACAGTGATAATTGCCATTATGTGCTGGATCAGCTCACCACAGCTGGTATTCTGCTCACCCTTTACCATTCTCCCATCGGATATAAGCAGGAAGCTCTGAAACGGCCTTGTCCCAGTGAAACATCCAGCCTTTGTGCTTATAAAGGCTGCAGATCATTGAGACAGGGTTCTGTGAGCATGCAAGGCCATCTGGTGGATCCACGATCAAGGTGGGCTTTGGTTTTTCCCTTCCAATTCCAATGTAATGATTTGAAGGTCACAAAACACTACTTACGCTGTATATATACACTACCATATAAATCTAAAACATGTGTAAACAATCACTCAAAAATACACATGGCACACAATTTGTAAATAGATAAACATGGATGCATTAACAATCTATATATCCTAATCAATTTATTAAGATCTGTTCTTACCTGTTACAGTTATGGGTACAGTTATTCTGCTCTCTTTTAGTGTACCTGCCGGAATGCTTTGGTGTGACATTGTAAATTTGATGACTGCAGACACTCATGCCATTACTAAAAGTGGTTTACATTATCACTGACATGCCACCACTCTGACACTGTAAGTCATACCATACATTAAAAGAAGTTATACACAGTCAATGCAATAATGTAGAATTAAAATTTAAATGTAATGCAGTGTGAAGCAACAAAACACTAAGTATCTATGGAAGCAAATTAGATCAACACTGAAAATACCAGAAAAATGTAAAGTACTATTAACAGCAGTGACTCAAAAACTATTTGATAAATTATAGAGTAATATTTTAGTGTGTGTTTTAGCCTCCAAAAGTATTGTAATAAATTAAGATAAATTAATCACCAGATCATGAATAACATAATTACAAAGAATAAAGTGGCATCACTATTTCTAATTGTCAACAAATAAACTTACATACACAAACGTAACATCTTAACTTGATGCAATTCTAGACACAAACTGTTTAGAGTGCAATTTTCATAACATCACAATAATCTTTTTTAGGCCCTTGACATTCTAGACCAGAAACCAGGGTCTCCACCCACCTAATGAGGATACACAGAAGTAAACAAACATTTTTACTGATCGACATCTTTTATTAAAGATTAACGTCACAATACTAAAATTCTTCATAGAAATTCTAAACTTTAAGTCTAATCACAAATAGTTTTCTAGTACTTACTCTTTAATGAGCTCCATGTTGTCCATTAAGACATGTTGTTATCTGGGATTTCATCTGGCCATGTGGAGAATGAAGTTTTATATGACTGGTTATCTGTGTTGAATTCTCTGATAATTTTTTCTTTTACTTGAGCAATTTCCTCTGGTAATTCCTCTCCTGGGAGTACTGTGTGCACCATGTACTCCATGAATGCACTTTTGAAAAGGTAAAATCTTGGCTTGTATTTGAATTAAAAAGATCAGAAACATAAACAGAACATATGACTTGTGGCAGAACATATTTGCTTTAAATTGTCAATGTCTGCATGCAAGTGGTAGTCATCAGGATTCAGGTGCTGGTTAACGAGAGATTAATATTGTTCTTCCTGTCCATGATCAATTCCTTATCGAAAAGTTTAGCCTTCATGTTCTATTCCTCATCTGACTGTCCAGTCTTCAAGTTTATACTACTAACTGCAGACAAAGATTTCTCTACTAAACATTTATATAAGAATGTATGAATTTACCCCTGGGGAATCTAAACATTTGTAACACTGTGCATGTATTATCGTTACTGATTTGCCTATTCCCTATTGCTCTGTTTGCCAGTGTTTGACCCATTGCCTGTTTTGACCCCTCTGTAATAAAAGTGCTGTGAATGGATCCACACGACTCAGGCCCTTCGTTACACACACACAGTATAAATGGCTTTCTTGTCAGAATCGCCAAAGAGAAACAACTGAGGTGTCATAAAAGATAGCAGGCATCTGCTTTTTCTTGCCATGTTCCAGTTTCTACTGAGATATACAGCTCTGGAAATATCATAATTATCTGCCCCTTCATCAAAAGTTTCCACTGCCAATCTTTAATCCTGAGGCAGAGCCTCTATTATCCAAGTCAACATGCCAGTCTAATTGATTTTTTTTGCCAGTTTTGAGATTAGATTCTCAGGATCAGTCTATCATTTTCTTCTAAACATTAAATCTTTATGATATTTGCTGCCCACAGACCAGAAAAGGTCCACTAAACGCTGCTGTATTCTTCTCACCACATCCTCAGGTGGCTCAACTATTGCCATTTTGTGCCATAATAAAGAAGCATATTATAGACCAGAACCCTCCCCTACAGGACAGCTGGGGTAGCAACCAATTCCAGTGAAACAACCGAGCACACACTTTCTCTACAAGGCCCTCTCAGTTATTTTCTGCACTTATCTGTCCCTATAAAAACACCTAGATATTTAAAACTTATTCTTCTCCACTGTAACCCCACTGTAAAGTATTGTACCTTTAGAAACCCTTCCACACCATAACACATCACTTTTACCCCATTTAATGAGGCTTTTCTATAGCACTCTAAGGCCTCATAAGCAACTGAATATCACTTTGCTGTAGGATTATAACTGCAACGTCATCAGCATATGCACAGAGTTAAATACAACTATTAAGGGTATTGATCTGTAGACCCATTAGCTCTCTTTTCAATCTACATAGCAAAGGTTCAATTATAATACTGCACAGTTGACCTAAAAGTGGACAGCCTTGTCTGATACCTCTTTTCACACTTATATTTTGCCATTTTGATCAGGCATGTTGCTTCAGTATATAAAAGTTTGATCTTAAAAATAAATTTTTCACCAAAACTAAAAGCATTGAGGGCAAACCAAAAGCACGGACGTAACAGTGTGAAACATAAAACCATGATCAACCCTATCAAGAGCATTTTCCTGATCTAGAGATAACAGGCAAAACCAAAAGCATCTCTAATTAATTGAAAATCATCAGTAATTGACTGATTCTTTACACAAAATGACTGGTCCTTATGTACAATATCATACAATATATTATTTAATCTATTGGCTAAAACCTTGGACAAAATTTTATATTGTGTGCACAACATAGCTACAGGTCTCCAGTTCTTTAGCAATGTTAAATCTCCCTTTTTTGGGAGCATTAATAAAACAGCGCGTCGACAACTGGTAGGAAGAATTCCTTCACTGCAGCGTGTTTTAAGCATCAAATTTAAATCTCTGACCCTAGCCTTTAGGACAGTCACCAGAACCTTACCCTCCTACCTCATCTCACTCCTTCAGACATATGTCCGCTCCCGCCAACTACGGTCTGAGTGCTCCCCAACAGCAAGGTTTCAGATCACTCTCCAAGATGTTCACCTATTCTGTTCCTTTGTGGTGGAATAAACTCCAGTCTCCATCACAACCTTCAAAAAAACCCCACTCAAAACACAAAACTTTAACTTTTACAGTGGGAGAATTAAGAATAGCTCCACCTTGAACCTCAGTCAATTTAATCACTGCAAGTACTATGAGTTTCTTGTAAAAATATAACACACAGACCTTTCAAACCAAGAATGAGATTTTATCCGAAATTACTTCTCCCATCCCTTATCCCATTGGTATTATGATACCCCACTCTTAAGGTCTCCATAAGGAAGAAAAGAAGAAAAAAGAAAGCCAAACAAAGGAAGAGCTATCAGCCATTGTGATTATTTAGATTTTCCCCTTGCTTTTCCTGTCGTCCTACCTGATCTGATGGCAGTTAGAGGCTGTTTAAGACTAAATCATTTTTGTTGAGAATGCTTATCATAGCTGCTTACTTCCCTAGCCCACATTACTGAAGCAATACACTTCTCAACATCAGAACCACCTACTTTTCCTTTTGTTTTTTCTAGAAAAGAATGTATTTGCTCAAGGGTATATAGATCCTTCTCAACCTCTTTAGACACATCAGACCAGTACTCATAATTTCTCATTCCATCATCAGTATATTGTGATAAGCGCTCAGACTCAGTCATATTTTCCTCAGAACCACCTGTCTGAACAGCATCATTATTCTCACACAGATCTTCATCATCGCTCTGATCATACCAGCACCAACACTCGTATCTTTATTAAGCAAATGACTACATCCAGGTTAATCCACACAGCCAGTATTATCATTAAGGTCACTCACCTTCTTCTGCCCGTTCACTTCCTCTAAAGCACCTCAGCTTTCTGAGATTCTGTTATATTGTCTTGATTATCAATGTTATTTCCATCACCACAAAATGTAGCAGCACACTGATCATCTCTATGCGGACACGTGAACGCTTGTGGCCCAAGTCACCACATTCAACAATGACTGTCAGTGCTTGCGGATACAAATAAAATAATTATCTCGAGTAACGCAACATATAACTTCCAAAAGTCTCTAGAGAATTAATAAACATATAGACCTGTCGCCTAAAACAAAGGACATGTTTTAGCCTAGCGTCTCTACACCTGATGGGGACTACGTTACCAGGGCTTGCGAGTTTGCCGAATCGCTCTAATTTTTTAACGATGGCTTCATTAAGTATGAAAGGAGGAATATTAGAAACTGTTACTTTAGTTGCTGGAGCGGATAGCGGGTTTCTGGAGGAAAAGTATCTTTTTGCTCACCGTCAACATATTAACGTGTGCTTCAGATTTTAAAAACACAACTATAAAGCTTTGTTCATCCTTGAGACCGAAACTATATTTTCAAAACAATTTTTTTGCCAATAATCAGAAACAGTTCCTTCACTGTCACCCATGCACAGGTACACACTTGCTGTTGGAGTGACAGGGTTGGCGTTCCATGCGCGTGGACAGTCGCCATACCAGCAACTACTTGCTTCAAATACACAGGAAAAACGTACCTTCCTATGCTAATTGTAATGTAAACTACCAAGGGGAAAAAGAAAAAAAGTATATAAATAGAAAACATTTAAGTGAATATTATTCACAATCACCTTCAGCAAACGCTCTCAACACGCACCCAGCTTCTCCACAATTTCCAGCATGCACCAGAGAGAGAGAGCGAGAGACAGAGAGATCTTGAAATGGACAGATGCCTGCTAATGCTCTCTTATGGTAATTTAGGACAGTTCAGAAATACAAAAAGCAGAGTCTGCTTGTAGGAGACATAAAATTCCGGCTGTTGTTGGAGATTTCTGATAAGATCATGTTGTGTATACCTGTCATTCCCAACAAAAAAGACATGACTAGAATTTGAGTAGAAATATAATTTATTACAAAAACAAAACAAAAAAATTTTTTTTACACAATTAATTTTGTGATGCACACAATTCTTTTTCTCATGCACATAATGATTTTTGTTATGCACATAATGATTTTTCTGTTGCACGTGTTTTTGGATTCTTCTTTAATTGGCCAGTCTGGGGAATCCAGGGGTGTTTCCCACAAGCAACCTGCTGTCCATGCCTAAGTACTGACACAGATATTTCCAAGATATTAAACATAACTGTTACTTATACCAGGGAACAGTGATACCAACATAATATACAGTCCTCAAATTTTCAAGACCATCTGAAATCAAATGTATGACTGACAGTGAGATACTGAAGGTACATACTTTAATCCTCCTCACTGTTCGTTTATTTGGACGTGGTTGCAGAGGTCGGGAGGGTTGGAACCTCCCCAGGACTGGAAGTGACACTGTAAACCAACCAGATTAAAGAAAATAATATTAATTGTACATCTGTAGCATGTGGACCTCTAAATTCTAATGAGGCCATGACACCTTACAAGATGCATTCAAGTGATATACATATACACATGATATATAACGATGTAGCTACAGTGTTCCTGTAGTTCAGCTGCTAGAGCATTGCATTAGCAGAACAAAGGTTGTGGGTTCAATCACCGGGGCACACACAATGATATAATGTCTAGCTTGAATGCACTGTAAGTCATTTTAAAATGAAAGCATCTGCTAAATGCATAAACATAAAACATAACAAAGAGAGGTGTACTAAAAAATGAACGTTTTACTGCTTATGTAGAGCTAACTGACCTCTGTGG